>CANXYC011109266.1:0-136535 GCA_948193065.1 Aleurites moluccanus | reverse complement strand
TATATATATATATATATATATATATATATATATATATATATATATATATATATATATAGATACTTATTTATATTTAAATGTTCAATGCATAGCAGATAACATAAATTAAATTACAAGTAATATATAGAAATTAAGAATGGTATGTTGAAAATGTAATTAAATTATCAATTATTAAACTGAAATGCTACTTATCCTATCTAAAAAGATCGGTCAATGCCCCAATACCTAGACCAAAAGCCAGATTACTTGATTTGATACGTACTACTTTTTTTTTTTTTTTTGGTAAACAAAGTGAAGAAAACAAACTAACTATATTACACATTTTCTAGTATAAGTAACCCCACAACTATCATGAAAAAGTAAGTTTGTAATTCCCAGTAGAGGATCTTCAATCAAATAATGCCTCCATCTTATAGAGCTACCAATGTGAGCTAATCAATCTGCACAAATATTGGCCTCTCTATAAATATGAGTTATAATCTTTCTCCAACTTCTTGTCAACAGCTGTTTGATACGTATTTCTTTAAACATACAGAACAAAACTACTCTTCCATTTTCAAAAAAAAAAAAAAAAGAACCACAGAAGTACTTAACCATGGCCATCGAAATTTTCTTAGAGAATAAGAGCAAAAATCAACTGATATAATGCAAATCAATATAAAAATCACCTATCATGGTGTGAACTGTGAAGGGAATCCAAATCAATCAATTAATTAAATAACAAAATTTTCTATAAAAAGAAAAAGAAAAGAAAAGACATCAACTTTTTCAAATTCTGTCTGTTAAGATATTACTTTTTTAATTGGGGGACAATTAATATTATTTGATTTTACAATTAAAATATATTTAAGTGAACAAGAATCACATTCCTAATTGATGTGCTAGATTAATATTCTAGTTGTGCCCTAATAGTGTTAAAAAGAAAATAATTGCACTAATAACTATTTTAAGATTTTATGTGTATAAAAAATTAAGGAGAAATATATAAATGAAAAAAATTTATAAACTCATTATCTTGAGATTTTATATTGAAGTATGATGTTAAACTGATATCCTCACCAAAACTTATTAAAAAATATCTCAAATTTCAATCTCAATCGTGGTATCCAAGAAGATGACTTAAAGATATTTATAGACTATTTCTAGGTTCATGCATGTATTTCCTTACATGCAACCTGCCAATAAAGGCAGAAAATTAACCCTAAAAAGCTTTTGTCAAAGGAGTCAAAACCTGCTGGCTGCTGTCTTTGAAATCATTTCTAAGATTTAGGCAAATGCTTTAAAGCAATTAACAACAAAATATGCTTTAGAAGCTGACAAAAGAATCACATATATAAACTTCATACTGTTTAGAACACAATCTTATCATATATATGTATATTGTACATGCATTTGATCAATTGCTTTTTTCTATGATCAAGAATTGAGAAGCTCCCAATGTTGTATGCCAAATCTCTTGCTTTATTGTATAGCCACAATACAGTGAATGTGGAATATATAGTACCTTTCTTAACTTTTTAAATTGTTGTCTCCTTGGATATTTCTCAATCTCCTAATTAAATTAAAATAATTTAATAATATATGATATAACGAATTCAATAATATTTTTTTTTGTTAGACAAAATTAAAATAAATAGTAAATTTTTAAATCCCAAAATATAACATATGAAAAATTACTATACAAAAATTCACAGCAATCCCTCAATCCGTGACACATATATTTTAATGAAATAATTAAGAATATTGTTTACCCCTAAAAATGTCAAAGCAAATCTTAATGGATCTACTAATGAACTGAATACTGGTGTTAGAAGGGTTGAGTGGCTACTGTGTTGATGTGTCACATTTTGGAAATCTAAATTTTGTTAAAATAAATTTTAAAAATTATAATTTAATAGTGTTTATATAATAAATTTAATAATATATTTTTTATATTAAAAATAAATAAATCACTTATAAATACGTTAAATCTAAACCATTATATTTAATATATAAAATTTATAATATATTTTTTATTATTCATTTGATTTTTATTTAACACAAAAAATATGTCATTAAATTCATTATATCTAATACTATTAAATTATAATTTTTAAAAAATTTTATAAAAATTTTAAGTCACAAAATATGACACATGAGTGTTACTGTGCATAAAATGCCATGAGATTACGATTTGCAGCCATATCAATATACAGGACGTTGTGCAGTTGGACAGATGTCTTACTATGTTTGAGCTTGGGCTCCATTGACCTGGCCCATTACTGTTCCCTGTATCCCCGTATATTAATTCATCAGTTGGTGAGCTAAAAATGTGGACCGTGAGGTCTGCACATGCCTTGCTCAATTTAGGCCCGAGTAATTGGCCCACCTAGTCTGACCAAGACTCACGTGTATTGAGCAGAAGTGGTCATGTGGTCCAGCATTAAGAGCCTGAACCTCTTTATCAGTACCTTTCCTTTACTGAAGATTACACCTGTTCAAATATTTTGGCGGGTTCAGGCCTAATTGGGCATGAAAATTCTCTCTCTCCATTACATTCGGACCGACTCCGAGTTGAATTTATTGTCCAAACCTGATCTAAATACAAAAAATATAAAAAAAGACGGATCCCAAGATATGAAGACTGAATTCATAGAAATTACTTGGCATTGATTGAAAGTCTCTCATGTTAAAGGTATCTTAAGGAGTACCCTAATTTTTAAAGGGTAGGAGACATTTAACTCAAGTTGGACCATAAAGATTGAATTCATAGAAATTAAATTATTATGTACAAAAGATACAGGCATCAAGGCATTTTATATAGTACCATACATTCATCATCCATATCTGCCAATATAAACGGAAATAAAGCAAAATTAGTTTACATACTTGCATATTTGCATATATCATTTGTAAGTAAATGTTTGATACCTCAGAAGGAGAAAATTCTTTTCATGCAAGCTCGGTTATCGTGACAATATCGAAATACATTTAGATATTCTAACATACAACAAAAGTTTTCTCAAACTCTTACAAAGGCACACCTATGTACAAACTGAAGGGGCCACATAAAGTTCAGAGCTGAAGCTCATTAACAAGCCTTTAAAATAAAAGTTAGTCAAATTATGCATCCATAGCGCATCTGACTGGTACTTCGTTAAGATTATTAGGAACAAAGGGTACAACAGTGAATTATAAGAACTAAATAGTACCACCAACAAAAACCTCCTCAGCTTAAAGCAAAATGACCCTCTTAGGCCTCTCTGCAGAACTATGGAACAAGATCAGGCGAGCATCTGCCCATTGGCTGTAGCTGCTTCAGGATGATAATGGAGAATCTCCTTCCACATCATCTCCCTTATCATTTCTTCCCCTAAATCCTCATCTATGTCCATATCAACAGGGACCTGGGCTGGAGGATTGCTGTTGGGATCATACAGTGGGGACATGAAAGGGTGTTGGAGTGCTTCGGTAACAGTAATTCTCTTTGATGGGTCAAAAACTAGCATTTTTGTCAGCAGATCAATTGCCAAAGGATGGGCATTAGGGTAAAGGCGAGAAAAGGGACTCCCAGGGGAATATGGAAGTGATTTAATGTATTTCTTAGCCTTAGGATTATCAATAAATTCAAGATCCTGCTCCCTTTGGCTGCCAAGAATGTTGATTATAAGTTTAAGCTGGTTGAGACATTCTGTACCTGGGAATATAGGTTTCCGGCCAAGAAGCTCTGCAAAGATGCATCCAACAGACCAGACATCAATAGATGTCCCGTAGTTATCACAGCAGAGTAGTAGTTCTGGAGCTCGATACCAGCGAGTAACAACATACTCAGTCATGAACTGGCCCTTTCCATTGCTAGTACGTGCAAGCCCAAAATCACAAATTTTTAGATCACAGTTTGCATTGATAAGTAGGTTCCCTGGCTTCAAGTCACGGTGGAGAATATTTGCCGAGTGAAGATACTTCAAGCCTCGGAGCAACTGCACCAAGAAGTTTAAATCCCTTAAAATTCAAAGGCTATATGCTAATGAAAACCTCAAGAGTAGGCAAGTGATGAAATACTCATCTCAGAAAAGAAAAACAATAACAAAATACTGAAGCATGTCAGTTACTAGCAGTTACAAAGCAGACAAGTTATAGAATGAGAATATTCAGATGTTGCACAGTCATATAACCACATCCAGAACAGAATCGAACACATGAGAGGTAACTATGGCAAGCTAAAGTAATACCCAAGCAATTTCACAATTATAATAGAAGTGTATAGACCATGGAAAGTTTAAAATTATTCGGAGGCCTCTTCAATATGAAAAGGTTGATCATCTCTTAGAAGCAAATAAAGCTATAAGCAATGTGAATGATAATCTCTTAAATTCCAAAAATTGGGATATGAATAATATACTAATATGCAATCTTCATTTGAGTGCAATGGAAGACAAAATGAACTCATTCCGATCTCAATCCAGCAAATCCACACATAGTTGACCAGTTAATCAATATAGAAAATTAACAGAACTTCCTGTACTTCCATATACCCCTTGAAGGTGGATAAGGTGACCATAGAACAAACTCTTGAGACTCTAATTAACATTTTAAAGAAATCTATAAGATTATAACACCAGGATATATTTAATTGTAAAAAAAAAATGCATGGAATATCTCAAGGCCAAGACTATTTATAACAAGATTCCACCCTAAAGTGATTAACTGCACTTTAGGAGAGAACTATACAGTATCCTAGAAAGATAATCCATCTTGAACATGTTTCTACCAAATCCTATCTCAGATTTTGCACCCCTCATAATGCCCTCCAATTTAAACATCACAACTAAAGAACTAATCATAAAAACCAACTAACAGAAACAAACCCCTTTCTCAATCAGTTAATTCCATCTTAGTTAAGCTGACCAAGCACAATCTCATTCCTTGACATGAAATTTGACTTGGGTATCCCAAACAAAAAGGAACTACCATAAAATGGAGGCAAGAACTTGTCTTGGAGTGCCACATGTAAGCTCACAAATTATCTTAAAAGCATAACTTAAAATCAAAGGTAAAATAACCTAATTCTGATTTTAATAGACATATAATTAGTACAAGAACATCTTACATCAAAGCATATTAATATGTATCCAGGTTATAATATGCAAAATCAAACCATTATACTGATTAATAATTTATTACTTAAGCTGTGCCACAACAAATACGACGGGCAATTCAGGAGGTTAAGAGACAAGCTATTAGCACAAGCCATCACACAACCAAAGGATGTCAATAATTTTTCCCAGTTATAAAATGTAAATCCCACATCTGACCACTAGGTTAACTGCTACCAGCAGACATTGTCACCGAGCTAAAGGCCAGTAAGAGGAAAGTCAATAATTCTGAATTGAAACAGCAGTAAAATAATTGCAATCAAGCTTTTAACAAAAGCCAAGCAAAATCTTTCTCAAAAAAAAAAATTAATCATTTAGTTTCTAATGTCACAAAAGCTAGCCATGGGGAAAATGCTGAGCATTAACCTTTTCTTTTTCCAATTCTGTACCAAGTCCACTTAAAAAAAATTCCTTCCGATAATAGGCTAGCATATATATACCTGGAATAGGAAGTATTGACAGTGATCATTACTAAGTGCTTGCGAAGACTTGATAATTTGGTGCAAATCTGTATCCATGAGTTCATATACAAGATAGACATCATTGAAACTTCTCCTATGAATAGGCATCATTACATCTTTCAATTGAATGACATTTTCATGTCGAAGATGCCGAAGAAGCTTCAGTTCGCGTAAAGTTCTCAAAGCGTCAACACGGTTCTCAAAAGCATTGTGTATCTTTTTTATTGCAACTTTCTCATCGGTTTCTTTATTCACAGAAGAGCACACAATTCCATAGGCTCCTCGGCCAATAGGCTTGATCGGTACATATTTCGTGTCAATCTCAAACAAGGTTTGCCACATGGAATAGTAATGCTTCCCCTGAATTCTAACCCCATTTGGAGGCTCAACCGGAGTTGCCATTTCCTGCAAAGAAAGTCAATGTTAAAAACAAAAGCATTGTACACTGATTATTCACTTAGAGTTAGAGACTTATAAACTGAGTATTTCTCAAAACCCAAAATTAACTCATCATATCGTAATGTAGAATGTGAAAAATGGAAACATCACCATCGAACCAGGCCTAACCATCACTGAAAATCAATTACAAAGTCTCTCTGTATGGAGACTTATTATGCTTTAGTCAAAAAGCACAGTTAGAAAAGATGGATTTCCACCTATATATTAATTCGCAAGGCAGCCATAAAATTTCCATTGCATGCTTAATGACACCATTGAAATAAGCATTAAAAAAAAGTTTTAAAGATTACTATAATTAAAAGCTTAACTACAATATAAATCTACAAAATAAGAAAAATCGTAGAGTCATCTTAAAAATGATAAAAGAAAGGAAATAAAGAACTTACCTTTGATCTTGTGAAGGTCTTCCTTATCCAAATAAACCAACTTTACAATCCGCTACGCACATCAGAACTCGTCCCCAAACTCTACAAAAATCTCTAGAACAAATTGAAAGCTCCTCCAATTCCCAAGAAAAAAAGCCATTATTTTTCCAAATTTATCCACAAACCTCTCTCATAAATTCAATTGGCCCAATTCTATCACCGAAGATTTTTCACCATCCAACCTTGCTCAATTTCGAGCCACAATTGCATCAAATCTTCATCTCTTCTGTGAACCTATAAGATTCCTGGCTTCGTATTAGATCTGTTGAAGTAAAGTGTTTTTCAACGGTGACTTCTATGAAATTTCGCATCGATCAAGATCCGTTACCTCGTCGCGATCAGAGTAGGGTGCAAAAGTAAAAGACAAAATATAGAATTAAAGTATTAATAATGAGGATGATGATGCTAATAAAGTAATAATAATATTATTAATGTGGATGTTTTCTTCTTCTTCTTTTTTTATTTTATTTTATTTTATTTTATTGAATCCCGGTTTCTCTCTCGTAACGACAACGAGCAAATACGGATAATTTTCCATTTTCATATTATCCGTAACGGTGACGTGTTAGGTTCAAAAGCTTGAAAGGAGTTGATCGTACGACGCCGTTTCTATCCTGCCACACGGCACAAGTTGATTTTTTAAATTTTGAATACAATTGTATTAACATCTATTTAATTTGATCCGATTATCAAATTAAATTAATATTTTTAATTTAAAATTTTTAAAAATTAAATTAAATTATTATTATAATTAAATTATTAATTTTGATTCGATTTAATTCGATTTAAAATTTTTATGTTTATCGATTTTAAATCAAAATTTATTTTTATAAATTATCATTATTTTATTATAAATTAAAAAAAAAATATTAAAAAAATATCAATAATAAAAAAATTTAAAAATAATTTAATATTATATAATCTAAAATTTATCTATTATATTAATTAGTAAATTCAAAACTTGTATTTTTCTTAAAAATTAGATTTATTTATTTATTTATTGTTAATTTTTATGGATAATATTTTTATAAATTTTAAATTAATATTAAATTAAAAAAATATAATTATATATAAAATAAAATTAAATATATTTAATTGTAATAATAGAAAATTTTATATATATATATATATATATATATATATATATATATATATATATAATTTCGATTTGATTCAATTTAAAATTGAAAAAAATTAAAATATAAATTAAATTAATTTTTCAGTTTATTTTATTTTATTTTATTTTATAAATTAAATTTAATTAAGTTAAAATTATTAATTTTAATTTTAACTTAATTTAATTTAATTTAATAGATTCAATTGATTTGATTCCTACTCCTGTAACTGTAGAAAATATCTTCACCGTCCGTGGACTAACGGAAAGCATATTCTTTCCTGGTTCTTAAAGCAGAGAAATTACGGTGTTCCAGACGTCAGTCAAAATATCTTACTCATTATCAATCTATCATTGACTCATTTTTATCCACAGAAACTTCTCTCACAAGATTTTTTTATATTTCTTCTACAAGAATTTATTAGTACCTTCATTAAAATCTTATTTCTCAAAATCTCTAATTTTTTCATTAATCAGATAATTATTTAAAATATTAAATATTTGAAATTTATTAATATATTTAATTTTTATGATTTTACAGTTGAAGTTTAAATCAAAATTCATAACCATTTTATATAATTACATATTCAGAGGACTCTAAAATATTCATTTGATATATTTAAAGAAATATAGTAATAATGATTAATGAGGTTTAATAATGCAGGATGAGATTTTTAATTAGCAGCAATTGATTGACCGTCGTTACGCATAATTAAATAACCGGTAAAATCTAATAAGTCACGAGTTCCACGTCAAAGTCTTAGGTTGGGTGTACGTGTACTTATGTCTACGTGGCACATAATATGTAGATTTCATTCAGTTGCCTGTGGATGAGGCTTCAGAGAAGCCGAAAAGCTCACTCACGCCAAACCCAAAACCCTCGTAAATTGTAATCGAGCTAAAAATCAAATAAAAAATAAAGCATGATCTCACAGTTGTTCGTTCTCTCCCAGAGAGGCGATAACATCGTCTTCCGTGATTGTTAAGTCTCTCTTCATCTCTAATTGTTCTGTACATCTTAACTATTATGTTAATTAGTTAGTAATTACGATTATTTAATGTCTCTAACAAGCTATTGAAATGAATTTCATTATGTTGCTTATATTATAAGGAGTTAGCTGTACTGTTAATTCACCCGCTAAAGGTCATAAAATCAGATGATGTTTTGTTTGCGGCGGATTTGAGTAGAAAGTTATGTGATTAGGAACGTTCAACTTATTTGCACTATAGAAATGGCAAATTCAAAATCTTATTTTGGAAAAAAAATTCAATAAATAATATTGGTGATGAAATGCAGATCGTGGTGAAGTACCGAAAGGGAGTGCTGAAATATTTTTCCGCAAAGTTAAGTTTTGGAAAGAGGATGAAGAAGGGGACGCTCCACCTGTCTTTGTATGTATTTTCTTTCATATAATTGATTTGAAGTATGCTTACTCTATTTTTTTTTTAATGCATTTTAAGATAGGAATTGTCTTATTTTTCAAAAATTAGTTTCGATTATTTCCATTTTTTCCACGTTTTAGTGTACATCAGAGTAGCAGAATTGCATTTGAGCATAATTACACTTTTATCATTGTAAAATGACTGTGTTTAGAGTGGTTTTCTGTTCTATATTCTTATTATAATGCTGAGAGCCATTTTCAGGAAATATTAATTAACTGTGAATTGAATCTATACCTTCTTTCTCTAGCACTTGCTGATGTAATCTTTGCTAATCTTTGTTATTCATAGAATGTGGATGGTGTGAACTACTTTCATGTGAAAGTTGCCGGATTGCTATTTGTTGCAACAACAAGAGCTAATGTCTCACCTTCACTTGTTCTGGAATTTCTTCAAAGAAATGCGCGTGTAATCAAAGATTACCTTGGTGTCCTCAATGAAGAGTCACTGCGCAAAAATTTTGTGCTTGTGTATGAGTTACTGGACGAAATCATTGTATGTATTTTTTTTTTTTTTGTCTTTGCTTGTCCTTTGCTTCTTGGATATTATGTTTAGCAATTCACTGTTGTTAGGCTTATATCAGACCTAGAAAAGGATTCTATTCAAGACAGAAGGTTCGTATATAAAGGATTTATAAATAATTGTACATGGCTTAGACACATAGTTGAATTCAGTTGCTTGGTTCACTGTCCTTTATCTAATAAATGTCGATAAAAATTGGAAGTCTTCCCTATTATGTTTCTGCTTCCTCAACATTTTCTAATTCCTTCATGTTTCCTGAATATTTCAAACCCATTGAATGTACTGAATGATGACACCTTCCACAGCAGTTCTTCAATCAGTGTATTGGGAAAGAATAATTTGTTGGAGAATTCCTTAATTTTCACAAAAAATCAATGATGCTTTTCCCTTGTACTCACATATGACTAAAAACAAAAGAAGTTAGGAAGAAAATTTTGATTGATAGAAATTTTTGAAACATCCTTTTCATATTGTCAGATATTTCTCAGAGTAAGGAAATTTTAAGCAAAGAACTGCATCATCATTTAAAAGCAAAGTTATTCCCAATGTTGATGTTGTAACCATACTCGTAATTTCAATTTGCAAGAAAATTTTCTTGTTACCAAAGCTGAGTATGTCAGACGTATGGCTTTTTTACTCATTAACTTAGCACTTGAAAGCTTTTTTATGATTATCTTCTCAACTATTGACTGTTGTTCCTTGCAATTTTTACAATCTGGTTTGACTGTATTTTCTTTCCAGGATTTTGGTTATGTGCAGACAACGTCAACTGAACTTCTGAAGTCCTATGTATTTAATGAGCCAATCATGATCGATGCTGCAATTTTGCCAAGCCTTGGTCCTGCTTCCATTTTTGTGGTATTGATTATATAAGCTCTTAATGGTGTACTCTTTTTCATTGCTGTCAATATGATTGCATGTGTCCAATTAACTTTTCAAACTTGCTTGCTGCAGCAAGGTGCCAAGAGAATGCCTGGGACAGCTGTTACCAAATCTGTTGTATCCAATGAACCTCGTGGCAGGAAGAGAGATGAAATTTTTGTAGATATAATTGAGAAAATAAGTGTTACATTTAGCTCTAGTGTGAGTATTTAAGAAACAATACAATTATTTGAAAAGTAGAAAAAGAGAAATTTATAATAAGTTCCCTGTCATTCCATCCTTGTCTTTTATGTCTTATTAGTTTAATGTTGGACATATAGGGATACATACTTACTTCTGAGATTGATGGTACCATTCAAATGAAGAGTTATCTTACTGGTAACCCAGAAATTCGGCTCGCGCTAAATGATGACCTAAGTATAGGAAGAGGTGGAAAATCAAGCTATGGTATTCCTTTGATCCCCAGAAAATTTTTTTGGGCCTTTTAAACTCTGTGATGCTTTTTGGTTCTTGGTGTTGTAGATAAAGGAGATATGACAAATGCGTTGAAAATCTTCATAGTGAAAATACCAAATGTCATTTATATTTCAGTTGTGTTTAAAGTTCCTTTTTTTACTTACTGCTGAGAACAGTAGGCTCTGTGTTTGCATAGTTCATTATTCACCTTTAGTTGGATGAGCTACATACATTAAATCTGGTAGTCAGCATTAACTGATTAACTGACTCACTCAGGTATGCACTGTTCAAGAAGTCGTATTAGGTGAATTTTCATGCCTCCCTGATTATAAATAGCCTTCTGAAGGATGTGATTTATTCACATTCTGGGTCACTATTGGTGACAGTTAGGCTAATGCATGATTGAAGTGTTAAGCTATATCTTTCATTTATTTCTTAGTTTAAAACTACATTTTTGCAGTGGATGGTTAGGTAATAAAACCACCCTCTTCCCATCCTCCCCGCCACCCACCCTGCGTTGATTGTTTTTGAGCTTGGTTGAACTGTCTGTATCTTGAGAAGAAACATTGCAAGAATATTTTTCTAACATATCACATCTTTCATTTGATTGCTTGCTGTACAGATTATGGTAGTTCATCTGGAGCTGGGGCAGTGGTTCTGGACAATTGTAATTTCCATGAATCAGTTCATCTTGATAGTTTTGACATTGACAGAACTTTGACTCTGGTGAGTATGAATGAAATGGTGCAACATACAAAGTGTATTCTTTAATATGCTTTTTCACTTATTGTTTATGATGTTGTCAAGTATTTTGTCTCTCTAACAGGTAGCACCAGATGGTGAATTTTCTGTCATGAACTACCGCATGACTCAGGAGTTTAGACCTCCCTTCCGTATTAATGCATTAATTGAAGAAGTTGGATCCCTGAAGGTGAACTTGACTTTTGTAATTATAATTGCTCCCTCTGCTCAGGGTGAGAATTTGCCACTAAAATGTAATTTGTATTTGATAATTGATCACCTTCCTTCAGGCTGAAGTTATTATTAAATTGCGTGCTGAATTCTCCTCTAGTGTCACTGCAAATGGTATACTTGTAGAGATGCCACTGCCAACATATACTAGCAGGTATTTCCAGCCCCACTATGCAGGAATTTTGTCTAGATGAATCTGCAAGAGCAATGCCTCAATAGCTACATTTGCTTTCAGCATAATGACTATTATCCTGCTGTTTGTTTAGTTTTTAATTTACTTGTTGGATCATATGGTTTGGGTGAACAAACATGACTTTCCATTAATTGCTATTCAACTGTTTTTATGTCTGACAAGTTGGAACTTTTGCAAGTACCTGAATGTTTATGATCACTTTCATGATAAAAAGCAATCACTAACACACACCAAAATGAATAAATAACGGATAATAAGAAGGCATAACACTGTCACGTAAAAACATTATGAATTATTACATTGGCATAACATTGTCATGTAGAAATATCATGAATTATTACATTGGGTAAATTGCAAAAATTTTTGAGCTAACTCTATTTATGTCATCATCAATACAATTAGCAGTACAGCATGTTGTTAGCTGTTCTTTTTTTCCCTTGAGAAAAATTAATTTCAGATTTTCCATCCTAGCTACTATTCATTCATATTCAATTAAAATGTGGCCAAGCTGGCAAGAACGCATCAAAACTTATTTTTTTTATACTGGAAAATGGTCTAAATATGTGACATACACAGATTTCTCATGTTGTTGATATCATGAAAATTCTTGAGCTTTTTCACATGAAAGAAAAGACTGCAACATGATCAGAAAGGAAGACAAGACCAACACAAACTTTGTCTTGCTGAAACCAGAATTATATCGACACCAATGATTATTACATTTATATGTACAAATTTCAGGGTTAGTCTCGAGCTGGAGCCTGGTGCAGTTGGAAACACTACTGACTTTAAGGAATCCAGTAAGAAACTTGAGTGGGGTTTGAAGAAGGTAATGCCTCTCTTCGTTTTCTGACCCTGGAATTTTGAATTTTTATTTTTATTAGTTCTAACAAGAAGTTTTCTGCCCAAGTTATAAGCATTTGAGTATACATTCACTGCAATAAATGAATTATTACTCAAAAATACTATACATTTTAGATTGTTGGTGGATCTGAACACATGCTACATGCAAAGCTGACGTTTGCACAACAGATGCATGGTAAGAGATTGTAATATGCTTATTAAATTTGATATAAATCTCTCTGTCACAAGGAGAGCCCTGCATTTTTTTTTTTTACCTTGAATTGCAGGAAATATCAATAAGGAGGCCGGACCAGTTAGCATGACCTTTACTATCCCAATGTACAACGCCTCAAGACTTCAGGTAAGATTTGACGAAATCAACTATTGTTATGTTCACAAGCTTACAGCTTTCTCTGGCTAAAACTATAATGATTGATCTAATTGAACATTGCTATTCATGCATACCTTGTCTTTATTGATGAATTGAAGTAATATATTATTGGGCGAATGCTTAAATTTGACCCATGCTACTGAGTCAGTGAACTTTTATTTAGACATTACGATTGTGAATCAGAATTCTTCAGCTTCATTGTATAACATCATAAGAAAAAAAATGATTCTGTCTTTTCATTGATGCTCATTTTCATTTTCTGGATGCAGGTAAAATACTTGCAAATAGCAAAAAACCCATCAACCTCAAATCCATACCGATGGGTGAGATATGTTACACAATCCAATTCCTATGTTGCTCGATTGTGATTGATTGCGTCCTTCTTCACCACCTGTAGTTCTTATTTCTTATTTCCTTTTTGCAATTTTCCCATTTTTAACCTTTTTTTCTAGCTATCTTCACCTTAATCAAATGACTGAAAGATAAATAAAAGTACTTTAAAGAGTGTTGTACATATGATAAATTAAATAATTATCTCACATGGCATGCAATTCCTAGAATTTCAGTCTCGTTTTTTTTTTTTTTTCCTTTTCTCCTGCACATGCCACGAGTCCCATGAAATTGTGAACACTGCCTTTACTCAAAGACAACACTGCTGTGATTTAACGAGGTCTTTTTAAATGCATTGTAGTAATAAGGTTATCATCAAACTCATGGCGGCTTAGTATTGCTTTTGATCAGCCATTTTTGTGCTTTAATGATGAGGGCATATATACCTGTTGAATTAAGAAGTGTTTGACAAGAACTTGATTCCATTTTTTTTTTCTCCGCCGGAAAAAAAACTATAAGTTAGATAAAGTTGGACGGTCTAATCTTTTGGTTATGTTTTGAATAAGAGAAAATCAAAGTGCTTTTAAATAATGTAGATTCGAGAATGCTAAGCTTAAAGATAATTATCAGATAAGTGTGGAAATATTCTTTTCTTTCTCATAACTAAAAGGTGACTAATTAAAATGTTACAACACTGTCAATCTCTGGAATTTTCTTTGACGTGAAATTTTTAATTTTTATCAATAGTTAGGAACTTGATGCTAGTATCATTTGCTTTACTTATTAAAGTTTATATATGTTTTTTATTTATTTTTCCATTTTTGAGCAATAAAAATTTATAGTGTTTAATTTTGGCTAGTTAATGTCGACAAAATGAATCATGCTTAATCATTTCAATCAACTAAAGTCTTGTTGAAACTGAAAATCAACCAAAGCTTTTAGATCTATGCAGCAGAATAAAGCACTATACTTTAGATTAATTATCCCCTGCATTGGCATAGTTTGGAAAGGAGAAGCCCAAATCAAAATAACGAGGCGGCTAAAGATGAAAGAAAACAACTATGGGCTTGTACTCCTAGCATAGAATATAAAAAGATTCTCATTCTGCTAAAGCCTTTAGTCACTTCAATAATTTTCAAACCTCCCAACCGGCCACAAAATATATATATATATTTTATTAACTTCAATCTTGGGTGTTTCTTTTCTTAAAAAAAAAAATTATTTGGGTGTTTCTTTTATTTAAATATTTTTTTTAACATTGATAAGAGGAATCTAAATTTCAATTTATTATTAAAGTCACATATGCAGTATTATTAGATTATGTATAGATGTACTCTTTTATTTAAATTATAATCACCTAAGTGAGCAAGTAATATATATATATCATTGGATTCTCAATTATTTATTTTTGAAATGACCTTAAAAATTTTATAAATTTGAGATTTTTAGTCGAGTGATTATTAATATTTTATAAAACTTTAATGCAAAGGATCATTATAAAATTAATAAATTATATAAACAGTCATTATAGTTGTTCATTTACATTATTTGAAACTATGTCAAATCCTTTCTTTATGACTTTTTACTTTAAAAAATTAAATTAAATTTATTTTAAATGCAACTCTATTTAAAATGGATCTAAAAATAAATACTAAAGTATGAACTAGAGCAAAAATTTAGTATGGCACCACTTTATTTATAGAGTTTATAAGACGCAAGTGTGAGATGGAATGTATAGAGTACAAATAATTTCTTGCTTTGTGCCTTTGTTGAGGTGACTAAAAAAGCACATAGCTTCCGGAGAATCTTAGGCTGTCAAGTTGGTAGATTTCGTTAATCGATATAATGGTTGTTGTGCGATGTATATGCGAATAATTAGCAGAAATCTGATATGACAAAAGAAAAAAAAATTAGAAAAAAAAATTTAAAAAATGTTACAAGTAAAAAATAAAAACAATTTCAAATGATTAAATTATTTTTATAAGAATCGTAATATTAATAATTAATATTAAAAAATTATTTTTAAAAAAATTTAATTAAATATTTAATTCTTATTTATAAGAGTCATAATATTAAAAAAAATTATTAAACTTAAAATTTATAATATCATATAATTAATATTAAATTTTTTTCCAATAGAAAAATTCAAAACTACACTTTGGAACTAGCTAAATCTGAAAATAATAATAGTACAATACATGTATATTTGACTAGTAAACTGGTAATAATTGAATAATAAGCAACAATTATCTATAGTACAAAGAAAGCAGACAATAACACATGAAACCCTTGCATTTCCACTCTGGCAACTGATAATTAGTCTCCCAACCCCCCAAAAAAGTAAAAACATTGCTTCTCCGAATGTCCTCTGTCCAAGAAAGTCCTTATGTGGTGCTCCAAATGAATGAATAAGCCACCTTAAATCCATCATTAGATCTTACGTGAAATAATCCTAGCCATTGATTTTTTTTTTACTAACCCATTTAGGAGGTAATTTATTACAGTTAAAAAGACACGACTTTGTTTTCTCTATCATTTTTTTATAAATATTACTTCTTAATGTTCATAATTAAATAATTACATTCAATAACAAATAAATAAAAAAGAAAAAGGATTAAAAAAAATGCATTATTTTGCTATCTGTTCTTCATATAATTTTTCTGACAATAATATTCAAATGATTCTTACAATAATTAATTTTTTGTGTCCCCTAAATAAATATGTTCTTATTTTGAACGCTAAAAATCAGTACTTTCTGTAAAACTAATTGTTAAGTACTTATGCTAATAATTTGAATGAAATTATAATATAAATATTTTAATTAAAGAGAAAATTTTAATTCTTGACTGACTAAACATAAATCGAATCTCAATAAAGATGGTGAACATTATTTTTTATTATAACATAAATAAATTAATTTCACATAAAAAGAAGAGTTGTTATAGATAATTTTATTATTTTTTATTTTAAAATTCTAAACATTGCATGAGGTTCTGTCTTTCTTGTTGTATTTTTTAAGACCAATTGTATAGTATTATTAATTGATTGATGGATAGATATTTATTATTTTGAAATTAAAAATACTATATATGGATTGGATGATGTGAAACTAAATTACTCAATCTATTTTGTCTCTTTTTACATAATATATATAAATTTAATAATAATATTTATTACGAGAAAAAAAATACTCTCAAAATACTATATTTCTTAATATTTATCATTACTTATTAAAAAAATTATAATTACATATATTGATTTTTTTTTAAAAGAAAATTTTCAATTTTTTATTAATTTAATATAACTCAATCTGATTATAATTTTTAACAAATTAAATGAGTAATTTTTTGAGTGAATTTTATAAAACTATACACTCCACAAATTGCCATATAAAGTAATAAGACATCATTTCCCATAGGTTAAAAAAGACAAACTAAGATGAGCTTTTGAATAATAAAACAAACTACATTATAATAAATAACATATCCTTTTTACCGGTTATCACAGGTCATTTTTATGGTGCATCCATACGGATGGAGCATCACATAATTTGCCCTGCCCAAGTTTCCCTATATTTCGCTACCTCCTACCTACAATTTACTTGCATTTGATTTACATTTATTTTTTTCTTTTGAACAATAATTTCAATCCATTGATCCTGCGTTTAATTTACATTTCAATTCACACACTAGTTTTGATAAATGTTAGTAAAAAAATTGTTATAATATATATATATATTTGGTATGCATTTTGATTTGAAGTAAAAAAAATAAAAAATTATTATATAAAACATAACCATAAATTCATTTATTTATTGACATAAAGAATTCAGAATTCATGTGAATATATAGACTCACCCTAATATTTATTTTATATGAGTCGTGAATACAAATTGACATAATAATCCCTAGATATTTGAAAAATTGTAATATACATATATTATATAGATTGTGATAAATTATATTCGGTATATAATATATCTTTAAAAATAAAGGAAAATTACATGATGCCCTATACATGTATACATTTAAAAAATTGTCCCACCATTCTTATTCCAGAGAGTTAATTAAGAAAAAAAATCAGAGGACAGAAAATAGAATGTTATATAAATGTGTACGGAGAATGTGGTAATTAGAAAGAAATAAATAAAGAAAAGGAACAGCCAGAGAGAGAGTGAGCTTATAAAATGCATATCTATGAACCAACTCTCCTTAACCTCTCCCATCCAACACTCCTCTTCTAAAAGGAATCTCATCGTACCATTTCCATATCCAACCGTAGATCTCTGTTTTTCTCTTCTGTTCATTAATTTTCAAACGTCTCTCTCTCTCTCTCTCTATTTTTATATCTTTCTATGAACTTGTTCTTTTTTTTTCTTTATTAATTAATCAAAATTCAAAGAAAAAAACTGGGAAAATTACAAAACATGTTAAAATCATCATCATCATCAGAACTCCCAGATTGTTTCTATCAAAACCATCCAGTTCTAATCTCCCCAAACATCCCAACCCCAAACCATTCTCTATATCTCTCTAATCTTGATGATCAAAAATTCCTTAGATTCTCCATTAAATATCTTTACCTTTTCAAAAAATCTGTGACCTCAGATATCTTGAAATATTCACTTTCCAAACTTCTTGTTCATTACTATCCTTTAGCTGGTAGGTTGAGAACAACTACTCTTGATGATCACAAACTTGAAGTTGATTGCAATGGACAAGGTGCTCTTTTTGCTGAAGCTTTCATGGACATTACTGCTCAACACTTTCTTCAACTTTCTCCCAAACCAAACAGGTCTTGGAGAAAACTTCTTTATCGAGTTGAAGCTCAATCCTTCTTGGATATTCCTCCTCTTGTTGTTCAGGTATTTGATTATCATCTCAATTCATTCCTTTACAATGTTTGCTCAATTGATCATTTTTTTTAATTTTGTTATTAATTTTGTTATTAATTATGTGTCTTGTTGATTAACTATTGAAATTTTTGGCTGCTTAATTCCCAAATTGTGTTAATTAATGCCTCTGACCTTTCTACTCGCACAGAGTTTCCTAGTTGCACACTCTGATATTCCTCTTTCAATCATGCAATCCGGAAAAGTGATGTTGCCAAGGCAATACAGTATTCCCTATATTATCGCTGGCAAAGCTGCCATAACGATGTCGCTTTGTTCTTTTTAACGACGCCGTTTTGCGTTCCCTGGCCCAGCCTCAGTGTAATATCACCACCACCAAAAGCTACGCCGGTGTTAGTGATCTAGGCTTGGTCACAATCACCTTTTAGCTTTTTCTTAATTCTTCTTTCCATCACTAAATGTCCAAATATTCCATGCCTAATTAGTAATTACTATGCCGCAAATTTATGACTAAGACTCAGTTCAGGTATACTTTTTTCATTCGGAGATAACCTTATCATACAAATAATGGGAGAATAATAATCTGATCATATAAAATCATACGACAATAATCTAATGTATGATAGGGTTTTAATTCTTGATAGAGAGGTCTACATAATTTTTTTTTTAATATTCTTTTTTTTTTTTAACATTGAAGAATAATTTTAATAGTTGCAGATTTGAATTTTATGTCAATTCTTAAATAATCTCATATTAATTGATATTCTTTCTTCTCTCTTGATGCACCTTGATTAGTATATTTATTAATATTAATAAATACTCCATTTGTTTTTTTTTTTACCTCTCGTTTTAAAAATTTATTTATTTATATTTTTAATTATAATTTTAAATTTTTAAAATAATATTTATCATTTTTATTTTAAATTTTTAAAATAATATTTATCATTTTTATCCTCTTTTATCCTCGTAGCATTTAATTGGAATATAATAATTTAATTTAAAATAAGGTTAAAGATATAAAATTAAATTAGTGATTTTGAATCTAATTAATAAGTATCTTAATATGTATGCAAAACCTTAAACGACAGATAAAAAAAATGAAAAGAGTATAAAATATATAGTTCAGAATTTAAATACTCTCTGTCCCAAAATAAATGTGCTAAATGTAAAATACACAAATATTAAAAATAATAATTTGGTCTATTTTAGTTTTGTTAATTCATTTATTATTTTAATTCATTAATTATTTTAATTTTCCTTCAATTTTTTAATTCTCTTATTTTATATTTTTTAATTAATTTTTATATTTTTTAACATATTTTTAACGAGGATATTATTATTAATTAAATATAAAATATAATTTAAATTAAAAAATAAAATAATTAAATTGAAATATATTAAAAAAAATTAAAATATTTATTTTGAAATGGAGGAAATAATATAATTATAAAATTGTGAATTTACAAGAGAACAACCTAATTAGTAAGGTGTATGATATGGGACTAAGAGGTCTCAGAATCACTTGTGTGAAAGATTTAATAAATTTTATTATGTATTTGAAATTTATAATCAATATTGCATGGTATATACTATATAATATATATTTTATTGTATGGCATAAAATATTTATAAAAGAAAAAGAAGAAACGTGAAACGTCTTTATAATTATTTCTTTCATTGCTCCAATTTTTACCATTTGCAGGTAACGAATCTACGCTGTGGAGGAATGATCTTGTGCACCGGCATTAGTCACTGTCTATGTGACGGCATAGGCACTTCCCAGTTCTTACAGGCATGGGCCCACATCACCACAAAACCGAATCTTGATCTCCCAATTTTCCCATTTCATACCCGATACGTGTTAAAACCCCGAAATCCCCCACATATACCCTCCACACATCCCAGTTATGTCCGAAATGCCCCTAATATTAAGGACCCTGACCCATCTGTGGGGCTTAACCAGTATTTACAGTCTCAGCCATTGGTGCCAACTTCCTTAACCTTCACCGCCTCCCATATCCTGCACCTCAAGAGGCAGTGTGTACCTTCCCTTAAGTGCACCACCTTCGAAACACTGGCGTCGCACACGTGGCGCTCTTGGGTTAGAGCTTTGGATTTGTCACCTTCACTTAACGTCAAGCTCCTTTTCTCAGTAAACGTCAGGAAAAAATTAATCCCAGAAATGCCACAAGGGTATTATGGGAATGGGTTTGTGCTAGGGTGTGCTCAGACCTTTGTTAAGGATTTGGTCACTTGTAATTTGCACCATGCGATCAAGTTGGTTCAACAAGCTAAATCAAGTATAAATGATGATCATGTGAGGTCCATGATTGATTTGTTGGAGGATAAAACGGTAAAAACAGATCTTTCTGCGAGTTTGGTCATTTCACAATGGTCAAAGTTAGGATTAGAAGATTTGGAATTTGGAGAAGGAAAGCCATTGCATATGGGTCCTTTAACTAGTGATATTTACTGTTTGTTTTTACCGGTTGTCGGTGATATTGACGCAGTTACTGTGCTCGTGTCTGTGCCGGAGAGTGTGGTTGGCAAGTTCGAGTGTTACATGAAGGAAGATTTTTGGGATAAAGAAGCCAATGGTTACCATCATGTGGAGGAAAATAGATTAACTTGAAAAACCTTATATATATATAAATATATATATGTACACCATAATTATGTTTTATATATTCTACGTAATAAGAATCAGATGGGAGCAACTTACTGTATCATGTCGTGAAAACAGGAAAAGTGAAATTTGACTGACAAATTTTGTGGAAATTTTCCTTTTTCCCTAATTGAAATACATATTTGTGTAATTGTGTTATATATATTCTCCAAATGGGGTATGTTAGTTTATACATATCCCCAAATGGGATATAGATATGTAACATATCCGATGGTAGTTAAGAATATTAATTTACACTTGTAATTATAATTTGTTGGATTAATTTAGGGGATATGTATTCTTATCACATAGATAATTGATGTTATATATTGATAAAAAGAATAAATCAGTCATTGATCATGTTAAATTTATTTTATCATATTAATTATTACATAAGATAAATATTGCGTGCCGTTGTGGAACATTTTGATACCTCTTATTTGATAATTAAGATAGGTTTGTCACGATTTAATTGGTCTACTAGAGAATGAAAAAAATAGTAAGATTTGATTTCTTGATATTGCTCAAGTTATTACTAATGTAAGACAATAGATCAAGTCTGAAGCATTTATCAAGGGGTTAGAGCTCTTGGGGATATTTTATATGGATAATATCTCCGATTATGAATTAAAAGAGACTATTTTCAACTACAACCTTTTTAAATTTATATTATCATATTCTAAATTGATAAGATTCATTCATCAAATATTAAACCTAAAAAATAAGAGATCTAACCTTTTACATTCATATTTATTCCTCATCATATTACCATGAAATTGAGTTATATTTTCAATATTTCTATGATCGATTAAGGAAGGTTCTTTCAACCACTACACCCATATAATTGTCAATGGGAAATTATTATGTGCACATGTTAAAGGAGAAATCATTCATGTGCACCTGAAAATTGTGTTTGTTCACTTATAGTGTTAGCATTATATGAATATATAAGTGAAAAATATATTAACATTAAACACATCTAAAAAAATTTAATAATTATTATTTATGTTTACACATATCGATCAATAGTTGTACAAGAGATAATTAATAACTACAAATCAAATAATTTCAATAATCAAAGGTTTATCATTATGTAAATATAATATTTCTTTTATGATTATTGATTATTTTAATTAATTATATAGTAAATTTACAATTAATTACATGCATAGTTATTATTATTATCCGCTTGTATTGATTCTTTTTAATATCTTGAAGATGAAATTATAAGGTATTTTTTATAATAATAAAAAATAATATATCAGTTAAATTAAATTCTACCAAGTTTCAGTATTTCAAATTTTGCATAAGAAAGAAGAATTATTAAGGACAGGTTTTTTTCTTCATCCATTCCAATTTCAGATTTTTTTTTTCCCCTAATGTTGCCAACTTCCTTTTTTTTTTTTTTTTTTTTACTTTTTTCCCCTATGGAGAGGCAATAAGCTAAGCAAAATTAATTTAGTCTGGAAAGTCGGTGGCCTGAATGTTCTTTTGTCGTACTCTTTTGACATATTAATTGGTGCCATGCCCTTTTCGATATACAGAAATAGTCAAGTAGAGATTTTGTTTGCAAATTGCATGTTCCTTTGGATTTGTATTTCATTGTGCTAGCAGCATTTTATCGTCTATATATGTATATAAATAAATTTGATTCTAATTCATTTTCGAACTCAAGACATTTGAGCAGGTAATCATATAATATTGTTCATAGCCTTTTATGGCGTGATATATACAGGCAGGCCTAAAAGCCAGTATATATCTGATGTCTCCTCTATTTTCCAAGAAAGGTCGTTTTCTAGGTAACATTTTTTTTTTCCTTTTTACATTGTTCCTTTTTGTCAATTACCTCTATTTCATGCCACAGCCCGGAGATTGCGGAAGGAAATTAAGAAACAATGTACTTTGCCCATATATATATATAGAGAGATTGGTGACTGTGGTGGTTAACATATATATATAGAGAGATTGGTGATTGTGGTGGTTAGCCTAAACTAAAATTTTATATCTGGGAACTAAATTTTATATCCGATCACATTATCTGAACATGCCAAAATTAAAGTACAATAAATTGAAGAAATTAAAACTATTATTAAAATTATCAAGATTAAGATTAAATCACTCAATTTAAAAAAAAAAATCATTATTAAAATTATTTCGATTATTTGTTTAATAATATAAAAAATGAATTTATATACTGTTCACTAAGCACATGGGATAAGTGATGTGATTTTACAAAAAATATTCCTATTAATTATATAATTAATAAAATCAAACTAATAAGAATACTTAATTAATTTACCACATATTATAAATACTAATAAATATATTAGACCAATTAGTAATAAAAAAAATCATGAATTTATTTTTATAGTGAGCGGCTATTTTTATCATCATGGATTTCTTATTTTTGTTTTTGGAGTCTAATTTTTATTGTTAAGGGACTTATTTAGAAATATATATGTATACGCATGATATTTTTCTTTTTAGCTTGGGAACAGAGCCCCTGCACCAATCAAGGTGGTTACGCCTCCCTATGATCCCTATGATCAGTCATCAATGGATGCAGATGAAAAAAAGTCAACAAAAGTTGAAAACGCAACTTTGTCTAACTCTATACGGCATTCTAATTTCAGAAAATTTTTTACCTACAATATATATTTTAACCAATCCAATAAAATTATAATATATAAAATAAAAAAATAATACTAATATATTTTTATTAAAAAAAATTATATTAATTAAAATATTTTATTATGTGTTAATTAAGTATATAAAATTAATATATATATTTAATATAGGCAAAAACTTTCCTTAATTTTATTTTATGTTATATCCATTCTCTAGCTATCGGTGAATCACTCAATCTCTACTCCACAATGGACACCAATTCGCCTCTCATATATAGCTACTTTGTTCAACTATATAATTAATCATTTTATATTTACTAATTATTTATTTTAACTTGAAAAATATTTCAAATTTTATTCTTAGTTTTCTCTCTCTTTGTATATATATATATATATATATATCCATTTAAATTGCAGTAATAAACAATGTTACTTATCTTTTAATTTTCATAGAGAAAGATTAATTTATGAGTTATATATAATCTAAACACTTTCAACAAAATGCTAGATCTATTGGACACTACCAAGCCTGACTTAAATTAAGTGATTGTTATCTCGCTGAGATTCTTTATTATTTAAAGAAGAAAAAAAAATGGTTGGCTTTAATTTATGTGTTGCACGCATTTAATAATAATAATAATATATTTAATTCCGATGTGGGTATTGAAAATTTAAAAATAGCACAACCAAATGCTAGTGGCAGTTATATTCTCCTCTTCTAATCCAACTACCAAACCAAACAATAAAGTACAATACATGGCAATAACCTATATGTGAATGTAAAGGAACAGCCATTTCTCTAATATTTGTTCATATAGTATAATTAATGATGATCATATTAATTCATGTTTTTTTTAAAGGATTGATTAATTAATTGAGTGCTATGGTCACCTCATTTGCAGATAATTGGATGTGCTATCTTCATCAAATCTATCTTCTACACCTCATCAGCTGGTACTAATAGGGAGAATTTCAATTACAAAAGACATATCATGATGCTTTATGATGTATGCATTAAAGTTTTAATTTTTAATGATAGAGAATTGAGTTCTTATTGTTTCATCATAACAAGAAATAAAATTGGTGATTAAATTAATTATGGGATGATGTAGCAGTATATTATGTTAATTGGGCAACTAGGCCACTACTAAGCTATTATATAGACCAACATGATAGATAGTGCTTTATTCTATAAAAAGATATATAGGATTACAAGCATGACTCTTTAGTTGGTTCCACACATTACACCATATATACCTTTTGTTAATCGTGGCACCTTATTATTATTTTTTATTGGCTGCATTTTTTCCCCCGTTAAAAAGCTTATTTTATTTAATTGAAGGATAATTATTTAATGAAATATATATCCTCCAGCATTAAATTAAATTAAACAATAATTATATAGAACCACACGCCCACATGATTGTTTTGACTTGTTATATATAAGTGGGGATTTAACCATTGACTACTTAGAAGATATTAATTATATTCCATTAGGATTTAGGCATATTAGGAATCCATACATGGTTGGATTTGTTGGTGCCTGAGCCTGAGCCTGACGTTATGAATTATGAACCTGCACACAAATCAGTAAGTTTATTGGGCTGATTAGACGTGACTAATCTATGTGAATTGATGTAAGAAAATTAATCCCTCCAATAAATTTATTAATATTTTCCCCGTCTTTCTCTTCAATATATAATATTTCTCCATTTCAGAATAACAGCCTATAAGTATAACAAATCTAAGATCAAATTTAAATTCTCAATTTTCAAGTAAAAAGGAAGAATATAAAATTTAATTCTCCATAATTATTCAAATTTACAAATTCTGAATATGTATTAAATATATTATAATTAAAATACTATGTACAAGATTTGCTGAAAATTGACAGTGATAGATATACAACCAGGAAAATGGCAAAATAAAGCCAAAAAAAAAAAAGATTGGACGAGTAAAATTGATACTTTACAATCATACAGGCCTAATTGAGGCGAACAATTAGGGGTTGATTTTTTATTTTTTTTTTTTACGGAAGATATTATATATATATGTAAATATTTGTTATATATTTTGAATACAAATATAAATTCACAAGTAAAAATACATAAATTTAATAAAACAGTACAAACATGCCATGTTTGAATTTGGGACCTTCTAGTATTGGGAACTCCCTTTTAGTCATCTGACAATACACAATTAGAGGTGAAAAATAAAAACTATAAATTCTAAAATAAAATTTTGACTTTCATTAAATGTGGGTTTGAAATTAACCTAAAAAATACGCATATTTTGAAAGTTGTAGTTTATAAGAATTTTGTTTCGTGCTATTGGAAGATCAATTAATTCATTATCCTTTAAATTTATCTAGTAAAATTTTCATATTCATTCAACCAAAATTTTTCTTTGACTTTTCTCTATCTTTATATTTGGTGGTTTTTATTTACTGATAATGTATCTAATTTTCTATTTTTTCAAGTTTTATTTTGGAGTATAAAGTTATTATAATTTTTTTGGCAATAATTGTTTATTTCATCTTGGATCTTTCAAACTTTGTACCCTTCATATATATATTTAATAAAATTTTAATTTCTGGTAAAAAAAATACATCAAAAGCTGTGGCCATACTATATATATACACTAAGTTTCAGTCAGCGTTTTACGCAATTTTATTTTATTACCTACATAAAATATTTTCTGTTTATTATCTACTACAATAAAATTTATTATTTATTTATAATTTTTAATATATATACATAGGTAAATATATCTTTTCATATTTATTATAAATTTTATGAATTATAGGTAAATATATACAATTATTAGTATGTTTATAAAATAATTTATTGTTACTTTTAATAAAAATTATATTGAAATTTTCAATAATTACACTTTATATGATTAAAAATTAATTTTTAAATTGATGAGGGGATAAAAAATTGTACAGACAATTTCTTAGCTTCGATAATGAAACATAAAGAATCTTGGGTAATTGACATTAGTCTTCCTATATAAACAAGATAAGGAAGGAAGTCATTTTATCTGCACCATTTTTCTTCACTTGCATAGACTTTCAGCCATTTATTGTTGTCTTAGAGACAGCTTGGAGAATATTCTTTGACAAAACATTGTATCATGTACATTTTTTATGTCTCCATGTATAGGATTTTTGCTCCTTCATTTCTCTCATATTTTGCACTATATAACAATTCTATATAAATAAAAGATTTTTGGATATTGAGACATGGGAACCTTAATTATGTATTCGTTTAATTAAACCTGCAGCAGCCAAGACTTCTGAATAGTGAACAATCGAAATATTTTATATTTTGTCTCGGACAATAAAAAGTAGAAAGAATTTAAGGGTATGTTTGATTATTGAAAATGTGAATATTTTTATTTATGTTCTTTTGAATGATAAGAATTTAGATTTTAGATTTAAATTTGAGTTAAATTTTTTATTTAAGTGAATTTGAATTTGATTTAAATAGCTAATGAAATTTAATATTTTATAAATTTAATATTTCAAATATTATTTTTTACTTAATTATTTCAAATCTAATATCTTTACCTTTAACATAAATTTTTTATTTTTTTTCAAATTTAAAATTTAAAATTTAAAATTTTTTACGCTCTTCAAAAAAGAAATTTATAAATTTATAAATTTTAAATTATAGATTTAAAATATAAAATTTGCAATTAAAATTTTAAATCTAAATTTATACATTCAAATACAAACCTAAATTTTATGGTTGAAAAAAGAATTAATTTAGTTGGAAGCAAAAGGTTTCCATTTTGTTCCTTGATCCAAAACAGCATAAACTTGTTCTCCCTTGCATCTTGACAATCAATTCCTGCTATTCAATTTTTAACTTAACAATTTTAGTTTTTTATCCCATAAATACAAGATAAAATGAATGGTCAGGCCCAAACAAACCCGTATTATTATTTGGGCTTACAGATTCAACTCCTTGTTAGAGATTGACCTAAGCTTTTTCTCTCGATGAGCCTCAAGTGGGCCACTGATCAAGCCCAACTTAGTAAGTGGATCGTTACTATCGTGGGAAGCATTAAGCAATAAAATATACACTAGTCAACTACAAACTGACAAAACTCAAAACCACGAGTCACTGAGCGCGTAACAAGACGCGTCACGGTCGTCCTAAAAAATATCCAGAGCTCGACCTAGAGACCAGAGTCAACGCAACTGAACAAGAAATTAACCTTAACCTAAAAAATAAATTAAAATTAAAAAAAAAAAAATCTAAAATAAATTTAAACGGTGACTTAGGAGGCAGGATTTCCTCGTGCACAGAAATAACTTGCACACCAACTCTTTTTTGGCTACATCGCGATTTCATCGTCGAAGCTTTAGGTATGATACTCTCTTCTCAGCCTTCCTTTCTCCTTCTTCTATTTTACGCTACGCTTTCGCCGAAAATATTTTTTATTTCTTTTAATTTATCTTAATTTTGTAAAGCTGCTTGCCGTTTTATCAGAATCTGAACGAGGTTAGTGTTTCGATTTTTTGTCTTCTTAGAAGTTCGAAGATAAAGTTGTTCTGTTCTTGTATTTTTGTGGATGTCGAATTTAATTTTTTCTTTAATAATTGCGCATATATATATATATATATATATATAAAGAGAGAGAGAGAGCGAGAGTGAATGCGGGCCAAATTTGTTATCGATCTTGATAGATTTTGATGTTAATTAGAACTCTTCAAAGCTTCCTGGATTTCTATGGATTCAAATAATTGTTTGACTTGATCAATATCGAGTTTAAGCCTATTCAATTGCTAGTGTTTTCGAGATTATGCCTTTCTCTGTTTTTCTTGCACATATTCGAATATGGCGTACACCAAAAAATTCTAGGGTTTTAACTACTATTTGGAATTTATTTTTCAATGTTTTATAAAAGTTTTTCCCAAATTTAAATTTGTAGGTTAGTTAATGCTTATTTGGTACCCTGTTCTCTTCTCTGTGGAAAGTCAGATTGCATTTTATCTTTGTAGGTTCTTGCAGAACTTATAGTAAATGTCGTTGTGTTGATAAATCTTTATGTATCACCTCAACATATCAACTTCATAGGGGTTTTTTTTGGAATGCAGAGATTTTGTTCAATTCTAAAGGACACTGTTAACTAATTTTGAAAAAAAAAAATTACGTCTTCGCACTTTTCATCTTGAAGAGAAGAAAAGAATGGCAGAACAAATGCCAGGGAAACAGAGTGTTGCAACCAGCATTTGCTCATCAGAAAACCCTCGGTTCAATAATATGCGCAAATGGTACTTCAGTAGGCATGAAATTGATGATTGTTCCCCTTCTAGAAAGGATGGCATTGACTTTGCGAAGGAGTCTGAGTTACGGAAGTTGTACTGCTTATTTATTAAAGATCTTGGCAGGAAGCTTAAAGTGTAAGCTTAGGATGTTGCTCATATTACTCAAATTATTTGCAATATGTTAGTATTTTACAGTTTTTACTACTGAGTTTATCACTTGCACTCGGGTTGAGTTGTTCCTGTAGCATTGCTTATCTATCATTCTTAGACATTCATAATCATGCTAGTGAAAGTCAGTTCCTGTTATTTACTTCAATTTTTAGTTTGTGTTTGTTGTTAGAAATACCTGTTACTTTAGTCAATAAAACTCACCTCTGTCATTCCACTAACTTGTTCAACATTCTACTTAAGTTGGATTTCTTGTCATGGTTCCTGTTGTAGTCAAAATGAAATGAAGAATTCTGTCTATGACACAGCTTTCACATATTACCTTTATCAATTCCATTTGTTTTGAGGCACTTGCTGTCAGGTATCTTGTAGTTGATTGGTTGGCGGTGAAGTTATCTTCTTTATGTGTGATTATATTTCTCATGCCTTATTGTTTTTTTACTTTATCAAACCTGCAGGCATGATTGTTTAAACCACTAAGTTTCACATTGGTTGCAAATCTCTTGTCAACCCACCGTTTCTGGAGTCATCTTTTAGCAGATTCTGAATCTGTTCTATTTGAGAGAGAATCAACATATCTTAAAATGATTGATGTGCAAACCTTAACTATGTTCAATGATGAACCCTGAGAAAGGCCTTAAGAATATTGCTCTATAGTTGTCTAACTATGATGTAATCCTTGTCGTGTTGCGATTGCCAAGGAGTAGAATCTATTTTCCTTTTCCTTGTACTTTTTGGCGTCTTATATTCACCTAGATGGTGATCGATGATGTCTGCCTTTCAGACCTCAGGTGACAATAGCATGTGCATTGATGTTATGCCACCGGTTTTACTTGCGTCAATCTCACACGAAGAATGATTGGCAGGTATTCATCGTATCCTCATGCTGTATTTGCTTTCCTATTTCTTAGGACTTTATGCGTAGAATACTAATTTCTAATTTGTTCTGGGCAAGACAAATACTTGGATGCATAGATTGACCATCCTTCCTATCAAACTTACACATGAGATGATGTGCATGTGCTATAAATGACTCATTAGCGAACACACACACACACACACACACACATGAAGATAGAGGGAGGAAGAGAAATAGAGCTTCTATCATAATATCTTGCATCCCAAGATGAGTATAAGACTCTCATGATTGGTATTTATATATGTTCATGACAGGAACATGTCTTGATGCTTTGCTTCATTGTTTAAATGGAATTATACTATTATAGTTGAATCATATAGTTTTTGTTTGGAAAAATTGCATCAATGATGTTCAAACTTTTTAACTTTTGTTATTGTGGTGTTTGAACTTGTTTTTTGATCAATTAAGTGTGTGAACTTGCTAATTTTTATACAATAAGGTGTCTCTAGCAGGTTTTACATGTTAAAATGATTATATACTTCATTTCGAACAATAAATTTACTTAATATCATCTTTTTAAAACGTTATTTTTTTTTCACTCTCTTCTTTTTTCATTTTTCGTGTTATTTTTTTCAATTTATATTTGCTTTCTGAGAAACAAAAGTATAAATAAAAAATGTTATAATTATTTTTTTCTCTTTTAAAAAAATAAAAAAATTAATACTATTTTTCTCTCCATTTTTAAAAAATAAAATAAAAATTCAATCATTAAATTAAATTCATTTCTATTTTTCTGTAATCATCAAATAAATTTATAAAAGGAAATAAAGTATTTGAAAAAATACAATAAAGAAAAAAAAGATAAAAAAGAAGAGAAACATAAATTAAGTGATTAGAAATAAGGATATTTAAGTCATTTTAGCATATAAAATGATTAATAATAACTTTAACCTGTAAAATTGGTTATAGACACTAAAATGTTAAAAAAATTACTAGTTCAGATACTTAATTAAACAAAACCCAAGTTCAAACGTCAAAACAGCAAAAATTATAAAGTTTAGATGCTATTTTATCTTTTTTCCTTTTTGTTTTGGGAATATATACTTCGTTCACGAGTTCTTTTGATTCTTTTAAATTGAAGTTAAGGTTTTTCTGCACACTTGCCTTGTTAACTTGGCTGAGCCTCCATTCTACTTGTTCCAAGGTGTTACTCTCTATAAGATTATTAGAAAACAATTTTTTTTTTTTAAACTATACAAAGACCCATGCTGTTTCAGGTATAGTTTTTATGCCTTTTTCCCCCCATCTCTGCTTCTATAAGATTGATTTTTAGTACCTGTGCCCCTTGAACCTGTCTGTTACATATCACATGCTTCTGGTTTTGATTGATAGTTCTAATAATGACATTTGAAAGCTTGCAGACAATTGCTACTGCAAGCATGTTTCTTGCTTGCAAAATAGAAGATACCCCACGGTTGCTGAGGGATGTTGTTGTTGTGGCCTATGAGATGATATACCAATGGGATCCTGCTGCTCCACAAAGAATCCGAAGAACAGTAGGTTCACATGCTCACGCTTGATTTCATGCGATGATGATTCATTGAGTTCTCACTCGCTTATTCAATCCCCTTTTGTTCCAGGAATTTTGTGATAAGCAAAAGGAATTGATCACAAGTGGAGAGAGACTACTATTGACAACAATTGCATTTGATCTTGATATCCAGCTCCCCTACAAGCCCCTTGTTGATGCTTTAAAGAAATTGAATATCTTCCCAGATCTTGCAAAAGTAGCATGGAATTTTGTAAACGATTGGTGAGCACTTTACTCTTTGCATGTGGTACAGTATAGATTTAAAATATAATCTCTATGCATCTGTTTTTATGATAAAATCCTTTATGTGAATGGAATATGCAGGCTTTGTACAACATTGTGCTTGCAGTACAAGCCCCATTATATTGCAGCTGGTTCCCTTTTCCTCGCAGCCAAATTGCAGAAGGTGAAACTTCCTACAGAGAAGGGAAAGATTTGGTGGCTGGAGTTTGATATTTCACCTAAGCAATTAGAAGGTATGTCATTGTGTATCACCTTTGGTACAAATTATGGGATCCACAGTCATGAATATCAAAAGTTAAGTTGCAAGTTCCAGCACATATTGTTGTTGTGCATAATATTTTAATGAATATCTTAAATTTCCAACATGGTAGATTTTGGGATATGTTTTTTCTCAAATGCTATTGTCTTTGAGAATTATATACCCTTACTGTTACTTTGATCAGTTCTTACATATTGCCTTTTTGTCTCATTAGTTGTTACTTATTCTCTTCTATTCACATTATTTTCAGAGGTCATCCAAGAGATGGTCAGGTTGTTGGAGGAAGACAAGAAACAAGTTCTGCCTCCAACACATGGGAGGGCCACTCAACCTAGAGCTTCAGTTGGAAAGACTATCACTAGTAGCCCACAGTCAACAATTACAAGTGTGTCAATTGCTAGTTCACATTCTAGCAGTGGAGCTGTTATAGAATCTGAAGTCTTGGCTGAGAGAAACTTTAGTGTGCACGCAGCTTTACCATGTCAATCAAGCGATAGTGCTGGTGCAAGCAGACATATAGATGATGTTGATAGCCAGAGTCAACCAAGAAGAGGGAGATTTCATTTGAATTCTAACCCTAAGATTGTCTTAATTCATAATTCTTCCAGCAAGATTGATGCTAACCGCATTAGAGAGGCATTGAAGAGGAGGAAATGCGAAGCAGCTGCAAAAAACATGCCAAATGAAACCATTAATGCTGAGATAGGTAGTGAAGCCTGGATAGAAAGGGAGCTGGAGAATATAGAGATTGAAGCTGCCTCGTTAGAAAAGAAACGAAGGAAGTTATGATGTGGTTGTCTTTCTAGTAACTGGAATTTCATGCTAATAACTAGGATTCGTCCTCAACATCTGTAAATTTCAGGATTATGTACAGCTTTTCAGGGAGTTGTGCTAATAATGGTCTCTAAGATTATTTGGCAAGAATAATGGATTCATAGATGCAGAGTTGCAGGATTATGTACAGCTTTTTAGAGAGTGAATCTGATGCCGCTGAAATTGTGGATTTTTTTTACCCCTTCTGGTACGCTGCAATCGACTTATAAAGTGGGACAGATCATTTGCTGATAATGGTTTTTTGTGAATTTGGCTTCTGATGCAACAACCGAAGTTTGTACAACACTGTAGCCAGATTGAATGATTGCAGAATTGTGGGTTGGACTATTATGTTCTGTATCAAATGAACAAATAATTCATTTCTTTTCTACCGCTAAAATACCAGAATATATAATTATTTACATTTTAGAATGAGAGTGTGTGCGCTATATAGCGCATCAAACTATATCACATGTAATTCATTTGCACATCTTAGCAATTTTACTTGTAAATTCCTATTTACAATTTATAAAATCCATTTGTTTCGACAGCCATTATTATGTTCACACTAATCTTTTAAAAGTGGGATGGATTTGTAGTGAGTTAGCTATTTACTACTTGGCACTTAACTCCTAATTATTACTAGTTCCTTCCATAGCTGTGTAAAATGGAAATATAAAATGTATGATTTATGAGAAAAAGAAGGGGAAACAAATCAGAGAAGATGCTTGTGATTGTGAAATTGATGAGAAGGACGATTATTGACCAATCTTATCTCCTTTCCTAGGCCCTTTTGCACTTTCACTATATCCTTTTCTTTTATTTTTCTAACCGTACTAAACAAAGTGATGAGCTTCCCTTCTCCAATGTCATCTAATATGCAGCCTTTCTTTTCCTCTTTAACTCTCACAATTCACTTTCGTTTTGCTTATGCTTGCTGATTAAGCTTTCCAAAATAAGTATCTATACATCTTTCCTTTTAAATTATTAATTTGGCTTATTATAATAATGTTAGTTCACTCTTTGGCATATTATCAGGCTTAGCTAATTTTTATTTTTATTTTTTTTATTTTTTAAGTCCTAGCATATATATATAATTTATCTTTAATTAAATTAGAAAAATAAATGTAATATATGTCTATCTAACATTGCTATTAGATGGCTTTTATGACATTAATTTATTGTAGCATGGAATTTAAAAAATTTATGTTTAGAGAAAAGAACCAAGTTTTTCTTTTGAATTTTTTTTTTCCATAATCATAATTAATCAAAACCATATAATGATTTAATCTGGGCGGAACTACATTAGTGCTTGCAGGGTGCATGGTCCCCCAAGCTTTTCTAAATTATTTTTTATACATATATATTTTTAAAATATATTATATTGGCCCCCTTAAAATTTAAAAATATCATATTGGTCCCTCAAGCATTTCAAAATTAATTTAGATACCTATATGTTTTAATATATTTTTAAAAATATATCATTTTACCCCCTCAAACTTTTAAAAATTTCATTTTAAACTTTATATTTTTTAAAATATATGCATTTGTCCTTTCAAATTTTTAAAATTTTATTTATTACATGTATTTATAATATTTTTTATTAATATATATATAAATTACCCTCAATTTTAAAGTTTTAATTGTTATTAATGTATTATTATATTTAAATATAAATAAATATTTTATAATATAATAGAAATGCTAAAAATTTTAAAAATTTTTATATTAAACTTATAAACTAGAATATTTTTTTGTTTATGATTTTTTTTTTTGCCTCCCCAATCTTTAAAGTCTAATTTCGCCCCTGGATTTAATAGAAAATAAAATTTTTGGTAAAATTTGATTTGGAAAAGTAATAAAAACTTAATGCCAAAAATAAATTTAGTATTTTACACAAAAATTAATTTATGATATTATCTTATTATAAAAAAATAAAGCTGATTAGCAATGAAGAAATCAATAATTTTTAATACATCATTTTAAAAAAAAAATTTGAATAAAATATATAATTTTTGTCAAATATTTAATCACTAGATTATTAATTCAATAATATAAAGAGTTCAATATAGACACATAGTCGGAATGTAATATAAATTAAAAAAAATTTACTCTAAAATGCATAATAATACTCATCATTATTTATATCTAATGTCTATTACAATCAAAGGAAAATCAAATATTCATATCGCATTATAATGGGCATCATCAACATGTTAATTGACTAAGCAAATTAATATAATTATCAAAATTAAGTGGAGAGACATGCCTACAAATAAACGATCATTAAAGGCTAAAGTTGAATATATATATATATATATATAGGAACATATATAGACAAGGGAGTGTGGGATAACATGTAGAGTTAATGTGGGTTCATTTTTAATTTTTTTTTTTTAAACAAGAATATATGGTGTGTGCAGGTTGCCAGAGGGAATGAAACCCTAAAATAGATTATAGAAAGATGAGAGAGGGAATCACAGAGAATATATTTATGGGATGAGTGGGAAAGGAGGAAGCAATTAATGGCCCCCCCTCTCCCCCCCATAGTTTTGGATTTTCATGCCCTAAATTTAGACAAAGCATATATTCTCTGGTTCCAATGACTTTGTCTTCTTCTTAGACACCTTTAAAATCCTCTGCTACTTTAGACCTCCTTTTAAGGGCTTTTGTTATGTATTTGACTCATTGTTTTGCTAAGGAAAATCATATGTCTCTTTATCCCCTAATTATTGACTCTCTCCATATACCTCTAATAAACATCATTTCATCACCATTCATCAACCAACTAATGAGACTAAATAATTGCAACAAAATGAAGCCTTTTCTATTATATATAATTAATTACGTAACGAAAAAAAAAATTAATTAATTAATTTTTTATAACTTTAATTTCGAATAAAATTTGAATTTAAAATTGAACGAATGATTCATTATAATTTAATTTATTTATTAATTATAACATGAATATATTTCTATAAACCTTGATCTTTCAATTCTACTAAATTGAGACTTTTATGAGCGATGGTTATTAAATTATTATTATTTGATTTTTGTTAATTGGATCACTATATAGCATACAAAAATATTGATTTTTGTTTTTTGCAAATATTAATTTCTACATATCAATATTAAAATTATTTGAAAAAAGGGTGTAATTTTACAATGAACATATATATCTAATATAGTGAAGTGCCACCAAATGCAAAACCAATTAATTTAGTGGGTCTTTGACCTATGGTTGACTGCCTATGACAAGAAAAAAAAAAAAAAAAAAAAAGCAGTTGTTTCTACTTAGTAATGTGTAAGGGACCCTCTAAAGTCATCAATGATAGCAAATCTTTTAGAGGCTTATTATTATTATTATATATCAATCACTACTATCTATTTACGAACCATTAATTCAATGGGTGGCTAAGCAACTAGGTAGCTAGGGTAATCCATCATCCTCTTAATTAATTAATTACAGTACTCTTAATTTGTATTTTTTTTTTGTTCTCTGATTTTTATATTTTCTTTCTTAGTCAAAACAATTTTTTATACTACAAATTTAATTTCAGTTGATAATTGGCAAAGCACTTGCAAATTAAGGGGAACCATAAAAAAGGATATTGATTTTTAAATGAACTTTTTCTTCAATCACTAGTGCAACTTTTTGCATATGATCATTACTCCTTTTGAAGGAAAAGATAATCACATTTGGAGGAAAATTCCAGTTTTGAGGGAGACAAAATTAAACTGGCCATTAAGTAAGCTTATATTAATTTTATATAATATAATACAAGAAAATTCTTAAAGAAAATAAACCCTTTTATTTACAAGACATTTTTTTAAAGATATATCTACAAGACAAAGTAGCATTTAATTATTAGACTATCAGCCTAATAGTTTAAGCTTATATCATTTTACTACTAGTATATATATGATTAATAGATTACTTTCAGTGGATTTTACTTATATATAAATTCTAGATTTCTTCAATTTTTTTAACTAAAATTCTTGTTTGAAAAACTCACAATTTAATTTTAAAAAAAAATTAGTCATTTTAAAAGAAATAAAATTAAACAAAAAATGAGATATTTTTATAATAATTCAATACATTTAATAAAACCATTATTAAAATCTCAAAATACTCTACATTTCTATTACTTTTTAGTTCTTCCAAACTATAATCGAATTCAAATGATTTTTTTCCACATAATTTACTTCAAACACTTGAATTATTTCTTATTATAGTATTCAAAGCATTAATATAGTAGATTTGAAATGAACTCAAATCCTTATTAGCTAGGATCCCATATATCTTATAGACATTAATTTTACGTAAAATTCTGTTTTCTTCTCACTTTTTATGTTTCAAAGCTTTTGGCTCTCTTGGCAAATTTGGCACATTTTTATATATATTTGTGTACTACTCTCTATGACTTTATAATTAATTATGTACAAAATATTGATAACTAAAGGGAAATGCACTTAAATACACGTTTGCATTCTAAAGACGAATCTTTGAAGATTCATGAAAGTGAGAGTAACCATTAAATTTTTTTTAAAACTTAATAATCTGCTCGATGCATTAATTTAATTAAATTGCAACTTTTTTTTTTCTTTTGAATTGAATCTTGGAAGATAGCAATTTACAAAAGGAGACCAACTAGGGAAAGGTTGAAAAGCTTTGAATAAAGAAGAATTGCTTTGAGAGGGAAAAAAAAAAAGAGAAAAAAATAAATAAAAAATAAAGCATAAGAGAGATGGGCATGCTAAGGGTAAAAAAGGAGAGAGGAAAAAAAGAAAAAAGCAAATTTTTTTAAGCTTGCCCATACTCTTATCTCACATTCTCCCATCAACTTTTCGACTGATGTGAACCTTTGTGGGGCTGAACATATTATTATTATAGGCATTCATTGATGGAATGACAGCTTAATTAATCTTTTTTTTTTATTTTTTAATTTTATCTCCTTACAAGCAAACAAAAGCATATTGTATTAATTAAATAATTTCTTAAGCTGTATCGAATTAAAGTCAGAAAAGGTATATGTAATTATACAAAAATCTTTCTATACATAATCAAAAAAGGAGAAAAAACAGTAATGAAAAAGATGTAGAGATCGATACAGGTTGTGTAGGTCACAAAATTAATATAGTGCAGTGAGTGAGAGAGCTAGCTAGCGTTAGCTTCTTTTTGTTTGCCACTAGGAGATATGATTGAAATTAGATCATTCGGCCAAGCATAATGATTAAGGTTTTGAAAAAACAAATGTATATGAAAATGAAATTATATCTATCTTCTTCAATAGCATTTAATGTTTATCTAGAGCCAGAATCCCAAAATTCTATTTAGGATATCAAAATTAATAAGTGAATAAAAAAAATAAAAGTTAATTTTTTAAAATTTTTCTAATAATTTTGTTTTAAAATATGATAATTAATTATATTTTTCATAAAAATAAAATTTTTATTAATAGTTCATAGTTATAGAAAGAAAAATAATTAAATAATTTTAACATTTAAAATTATTTATAAAAATTTAATTTTAGGGATGAAATAAAAATTTAAAAAGACTAATTAAAAAATTAAATTAATTATATAAAGATATAATATACATTTTCTAATGAATTGGGAGGATCAAGACTCTCATAAGTTATATATATATTCCATGTTTGTTTATATAATTAAAAGGCATTTTAGTGGGAAGTTGTGTGTCTAATTAACCCCTACTATAACGTAAGAGAAGTTGAAAAGTTTACAAACCATGTTGATTTATTGACTAAAAAGTTGATGTAACTTGATCAGTTAAGATATGACCTTCAATTTTTTTTAATTATTTTCATGAGAACTAATTAAATAGAGTAAAAGGTTCTAATATTCTGTGAGCTTATAGCACAACAATTTGATTATTTGTTTGCTAGCTTCTCATTATATTTTTAAGTTAGTTAATTACACACATTTCTGAGTAAATTCCAATTATCAGATACTGTAAGAGTATGGTATATTAATGGAAAAACAAATAAATTTAAGAGTTGATTTACAAAAAACACGTATATATACAAATGAACTGTTTTTAGTTCCAGACAGGAAAGGACGGAATTTTTTTTTTAATGGAATAACAAAAAACTGCATTTTCATAGTGGCATTTGTGTCTTGCCAACGTCAATTTCTTGTAATGAACGCTTTGTTTGATGATACAGCGAAATTTTTTTAAAAGTTCATAGATTCTATATGAATAACATTCTAAGATTTCGTTGATTAATAAGTATCAAAATTTATTGATTCAAAAAAATATCAAAAATTGGAAGAAATAATTTTCACATAAGAAATTTATTTTAATTCAATCAAAAGTTAGCTTAATCCCTAAAGTTTACATGATTATATATATAAAATAACTTTTAGAAAATTTTAGTAGTTTAATATAGTAATTGATTATAAAAAGGAAATAAATCACTATATTTACATAAATAAGGAAAGTAAATCAAAATTAACTTAAATAAGAAAATAAATAAATATTAATATAATATCTTAAATAGTACCTAAAAATAAGTTTTCTACCAAATTAAATAAAAAAATACAAAATACAAAAAATACAAAAAATATAAAAATACAAATATAGAAAAACATAATTCTTCGTCATTCCCTCTATGGTAAAGAAAATTCATTTTCGAATTTGACTTGATATATTTTTTCTTCTTATTTGAAAATACTCATAAACAATATAAAATTTTCTAATATTATTATATTTCTCATTCAATCAGTCCAATAATTTTTAATATATCTTTCAATTAATATTCTTTTAAGGAAAAAAATAATCAGAAATGATAGAAAAAATATTTGTGAGTGTATTTTTGTAATAATATTTTTCTCTTTTGTGAATTTGTATTTTAGTCAGCTACAATTTTCCGATATTATTTTGATTCTCCATAGATGATGAAACTATTATAATAGATAATGATATTTTTTTCATCAAGATGATCATTAATACTATAGGTAAATCCCAATTGATAATTGATATTATTTATGAGACATTAAAATTAAATATTTGATCTCTTAAAAGCTTATTCATCCGCTGGGTTAGCTGTTTCATCATTTGTATCATACATTCCTTTATATGGTTCATGATATATTGAACCATCTGAGTTATTGTGTCACGGTAATAAACTTTCTTTACAGATAGAGTTTGGCATTCTTTCCTTGGTGGCATGATTTTCAAGGAATGAGCACAAGTTTTGATACAAACTGATGTAGTTAAAGCCTTTTAAGAGTCTGTTAATTCTAAATGAATACCAGACTAATAAACATCAAAGTTAATTAATTTAAAAGAATACCAAAAATTGGAATAAAAACTTTCACACAAAAAAATTATTTTAATTTAATCAAAAGTTGTCTCAACCCTAAGATTTATATGATTATATATAGAAAATAACTTTCAAAAAATTCTAATAGTTTAATATGGTAATTGATTCAAAAAGGAAACAAATCACCATATTTATATAAATAAAAAAATAAATCAAAACTGAGTTAAATAGGAAAATAAATAAATATTAATATAATATCTTAAATAGTATTTAAAAATAAGTTTTCTATCAAAATTAAACAAGAAAAATAAAAAATATTTTCATCCTTTGATAACGGAAAAAAAACATAAGGATTGTATCTGATTTTTGTACATGTATACTACGGATCAGCATTTATAGTGTGAAAAAATTACGTTTTTCTTTTTGGGCATAAAGCATTTTTCTTTTTTAATTATGCCAACAAAAATGCCACAAATATAAATTGGTAATTTCAGAAATAACAATTCGAAATTTTAATAAAAAAATATCTTTATCTCAAAAAGAACTTTCAAAAATATCTTATTAAGATTTTGATTTGGTAAATTTAATTGCAGGCAAACGTCTAAATATAAAAAGAACTTTTCAATTGAACTCATGATTTTCTAAACTTTTTTTAATATTGATTAAAATTCATAGGTCTAGCCGATAGAGGGTGAGCTTGATAAATGAATAAGTACTGAAAATATTTGCTAACAACCAATATTGATTTATAATGAATTCAACAGTAATCAATTTTTTAAGTGTATGCAATGTTTAATTTTAAATAAAAGGTAAGATTTTAAGATCGATGAAATTTGAATTTATGATAATTTAAATAGAACCATTTTTTTTTTTTTTTTTAATGTATAATAAGGTACAAAGGTTATAGTAATAGAAAGTCCAGGATGTAATAATGAACATCATAATAATAGTAAGTATATACAGATGATACTAGATTGGATGATTCAGAACCGCTAGACAAAACTTTATGATTCATTAGAAAGAAAGAAAGAAATAATAAGGGAAGGTAAACTAGGTAGCTATATAGCTACACGAAACCCTTTATTAATATTGCGGATTCATGTTAGATATATATATATATATATATATATATATATATATATATATTTATAAGGACACCCCTTAGACATGTGGGGAGACGAGAGAGAGAAAGCATGGTTGGCATCATTATTATTTTCTCTTCTTTCTCAGAGCCTTTGTTGAAAGCCTTGGGATCGAAGGGAGAGATATCTTAATCATACCATAGAGGAACTATAATCATCTCCCTGTAATTGCAGACAGTGCAAATACATATGTGTGTATATATATATACATATATATATTGAGATTAGAAGCTTGCAAAAAAAAAAAAAGAAAAAGAAAAGAAATAATTAAAAGTTAGAAAGAGGAGAGGGTATGGAGAGATGGGTTATTATTGATGGTTTGTTTTCTTTATTTTGAAGGCTACTTTAAGAAGGAAACTTGAAAGAGTAAAGAGCAAACTGAGAAAAAAGATAGTGGATAGCCAAAAAGCAACTAAGAAATGTATGTGGGTGTCACCTGAACAACTGTTGCTTTGAATAGAGTAACCTGCTGGATCAAGGCTATGGATACCTATCTATATTCCTGTTTAAATTTTTAAATTTTTAATTACCCATCTTGGGATTTTCAAGCCCCTTTAATTTTTTTCGTTTAAAAAAATAATCTTTTCATTATGGAGTCTGCCAATCTCCATCACCAGCATCATCAGCTTCAAGGCCAGCTTGTAATTCCCTCTTCTTCTTTATTAACTTCCCCATCTACTTATGGAGCAACTGCAACTGCAAGCCCCCATGCTTGGACCCAAAACTTCACTTTGTAAGTTCTCTCTCTCTCTGGAACTTGAATTTAGCTGTTCCCCAGTACCATCATGAACCAACTTTTGGATTTGGAGTCTCTTATCTTTTTTTTTTTTTTTTTTTTTTCTCTTTCTCTTTATTGATTTGATGTACATCAATCAGAAATTACCTAAAGCTAAAATTATCTCTATTTTTTTTTTTAATTATAGTTGAAATTGGCTAGGGTTTGTTGATTTCCTTTCACATAAAAAACTTTTATGAATTCAATCTAACTTTTTTTTTTGGAAAAAAAAAATTGCAGGAGCAGTAGTAGTACTGGAGCAGCAGGTAATTTGAACATTCCCAACTGTAATGGAGTGAGCTTAAATCAAAGGCAGAAAAATGAAAGAATAGTCTCTCCTCTCGACAATTCCATGATCCATCAAGACTTGAGCTTCAACTGGAACCAGCCTACTCATGATGACCTACAACAACTTTCTAAGATCAAACAAGAATTGTCGTCTTCAGATTCTTTCCCCAAATTTACTGACATGTTAAACACTACTAGTTCGTCAAGTATTGACCAGGAAGATTCTTCTTCTCCCACATCCTGCTACATTAAAGATGACCAAAAAGATCATAATATAACTGATCTTAGCGAGAATCTCTTGCTTAAGACTATTTCTTCTGGTTTTCCGATCAATGCCCATCATCAGTTTTCTCCGCCTCCAATTTTCTCTAGCTTTGGAAGTTCCATGCCCAACCGAACCAACTTTAGTCAGATATATCCTAGTATTAACATTTCCAACTTGAACCGCTCACCGCCAACATCTATCTCTCTCAGTAACTCCTTTGACATCAACTTGCAGGCCTTAGATCTCTTAACCTCTACAAGATATAGTGCCAGTTTTGGCCACCCTTCTCATGATAATGATAATCTTGCCATATATAATGGTCTTGATCGAGTGCAGCTATCTACTCATATGCAGTCATGTAGCCCTGGTAAAGTGAGTCTTCTTCCTCTTGTTCTTCTTCTTCTTCTTTAATTAATTAATTATTTTTATTAATTGAACTCGGTTTGAATTCTATTACTATTAAGTCAAAACTTATTAATTAGTTATAACTTTTGAATTTCCGAATGTTATACTGCAATAGAGAAGTGTAATTAATTGTTATATCTCATTTATTTTTTTCTAAAGTAGAATATATATATATATATATATATCAAGAATCAACCTTTATTTATCAACTTTAAGATATGAATGCAAGACTAATGTAATTAAAAGAAATAATATATATAGTTAAGTATTTTTCTTAAAAAAAAATTATCTCCACCCTTTGTTAGTAGAAAAATTTGAAAAGTAGAAACCCTTTAATATTCTTTAGCCATTTATGTATGTATATATGTTATGGCACCAAAAGAATGGTCTTCTCTTTGTGTTTCACAAGGTGCACCTTTAGGCTTCAGCTTTAAACACTAATCTCTTTATCAGAAGAATAAGTCTTTATTATATTATTTATTATTATTTACAAGAATGACTTTTTAGTGATCATTTCACTAATGTTTTTTTTTTTTTTGGGTGTTTGAATTTCAAAGGTATCCTCTTTCGCTGCCAATGAACTAACAGAAGCAAAAAGGCCCAACAACAGCTTGATGGAACCAAAGGCAACTCAAGCAGCTCCCAAGAAATCGCGATTGGATTCACGCGCTTCCTGCCCTCCCTTTAAGGTGCAAAAGTGATTAATTAATTGATTAATTATATATATTTACATAAATTGCTAATTTATCTTAGTCTTTGGCATTGCGAACAGGTTAGAAAAGAGAAATTAGGAGATAGAATCGCCGCTTTGCAGCAGTTGGTAGCACCCTTTGGCAAGGTAATTAATTAATAATTTAATTAGTTTATGAGATTGGGCGCAATATCGGATTGAGCGGGCTGCTGTGTATTTTTACAAAGCAGCTTCTCATTTGCCTCATTTTACTTATTTAAAAATTTTTATAAAATTTTTGAAAAATTATATTTTGATAGTTTTTTATTTAAGGAATTTATTGATATATTTTTTATGCTAAACAAAAATCATTTGGACAAGAAAAAATGTATTAGAAATTTTATATATTATATTTAACGGTCTAAATTTAATGCATTTCTAATATATTTTTTCCTGTCTAAATGATTTTTGTTTAGCATAAAAAATACATTAATAGATTCCTTAAATAAAAAACTATCAAAATATAATTTTTCAAAAATTTTATAGAAATTTTTAAATAGGTAAAATGAGACACATGAGGGGCTGCTATGTAAAAATACACAGCAGCCCCCTCAACCCCGCAATATCGATGTATCAATTTAAACCAGCTAGCAGTAATCATGAATCGTAATTAATCCCCATTTGTTGTTTATTAAATGTTGATAAGCTCTACAGTTTAATTCAAATTTGGAAACTGATTAAAAAATACTGTATTTTAAATTGATATATAAGATGAGCATGAAGGATAAACATAATATAGACTTAAATATAAAAAATAATGGATCAATTTGTTGTTATTTATTTATTTTATTCCATTATATGGATAAAATATGTGTACATATATACATATTAGCGTCCAAAAATTTAGAAACGAAGGAGTACATCAAATATTAAATTGTATATTAATATAATTAAGGAATAGGAAACAATCTTTAATAAAATAATGTCTATAATGGAGAAATTTAATCATCTGATTTTTTTCTTTATAATAAGTGCGATTTAAAAATTTGATAGAATTTGTTTTTGAGCAGATAAAAATTTTATTCTTAGATTTAATGAAAAAATGAGTTAAATCTTCACTGAACAATAAACACGTCGTTGAATATTTATAATTAGATGACTTGATTTGTAAAAGATGTAATACTTTATTTACTTGAATATAAAATGATTTTATTTGTAGAAGATGTGGCAATCTATTTAATATAAAATAATTTGATTTGTAGAAGATGTGGTAGTTTATTTCCTTAAATATAGAAATTTTTTTTACTTGATTTATAAAAATCAAAATTCTTTTTTAAGGTTTTAGCTTATCAGCTTTTACTTGATTTCTTTTGATGTTCTCAAATCAGTTTTGAAACCTTCTATTTATAGAAGATTTCAAGGGATATGTATTATTTATATCTAGTGTATGTGTGGTGGTATTTAATGTGTCATTTTAAAAATTTCTTTTTTAGAGCTAATTTAAAGAAATTAAATTAATTTTTATGTAATCAGTAAAAAAAATAATTTCTTTTTTAAAACTAATTTAAAGAAGTAATATTTATGGACTCAATTTTAATATTTAGCTATTTATAAAAATTAAAATTTTTATTTCTTCAATACCAACGGTGAACAATGAAGTAACGTGTAAATTTGCATGTGGGTTTTGGAAAAAATTGCAGACAGATACAGCATCCGTACTAATGGAGGCTATTGGATACATAAAATTCCTTCAAAACCAGGTCGAGGTACTTTCATTTTCCCAATATTCTTCTTACATTTGGATATGGCTTCCTAGCTATAATATGCTCATCTCTAGCACTCTGACACAAATACTTTTATATATACATATCCTATTTTATTTTATTTAAATTTAAAAAAAACTAATAAAAGTCATAACATAAGAGTCAAGGATAAACAGGTCCTGATGTATTCTATTTTAATTTTATAAAAATTTTTAAAATTTATATTTTGATAGCATTTGATATAATAAATTTATTGATATATTTTTTATATTAAATAAAAATTATTTGGACAGTTAAAAATATATTATAAATTTTATATATTATATTTATTATTCTAAATTTAACGCATTTATAATATATTTTTACCTGTTCAAATGATTTTTATTTAATATAAAAAATATATCAATAAATTTATTATATCAAATATTATTAAAATATAATTTTTAAATAATTTTATAAAATTTTTTAAATAATTAAAATGAGATATATACAGCAACCCTATCATTAATCCAAATGATGTATTTGTATTAAATGCACTGAATTCCTCTAATACCCTATGCACTCAAACTAGAATATTTAAAGACTGTAAGGAATCCCAAGTGCCAGGGTTTCATTCATTTTTTTGGGTTTTTTACTAATTTTTTTTGCATGTACTGATATGCATATGTATGTTAATTTGTTACAATGTTCTCAAAAATCAAACCAAGTCCTGAATCACTTAAATAAAATTTAAGTTTCAATTTATTATTTGGTAATTAAATCATTTGATTGGCTTAAAAATCACACAATTTAATCTCATTTCAATTTATTAATTATGATCGATTTATTATATTACATACCATATCAGGTGAAATTCCTATTCCAAAAGGGAAATTAATGGGTGGGACAAGCATGTTTGAGCTGTTAAATATATATTAATTGCACTATGTTGTAATTATGCTTTCGCTATGTTCATCCATTACGCACAATAATCATCAGCAAAAATATTGAAAACTTAATTACAATATTCTGAAAAAAATGAAAAGTTAATATATATATATATATATATATATAGCAATTACTAATAATTAATTTATAGGCTTTTATTTATTGATGTAAATACATCAATGAGTAATTTAATTTCTGAAAATATATAATATATAAAAACTTAGAATGATCATGATATAATCTAATCTGTTATTATTTCTTTTAAGAAAAAGAAAATATTAAATTAATGGGATCACCACAGTTGATGAAACTTCTCTAAACAAACCTAACTTCTTCAGGGTCTAGGGAAGAATTTTCTGAACTTCTACGAGGTTTTAATTAAGGTTTTTCTCTTTATATTTTATACTGTGAAGAAATTTGAAATTATTAACTAAATGAAAACCATGCAGAGAGGAAGAAACTACCTCAAAACATAATAACAATATCAAGTAGTAATATTTAGTTTATTAAATGCATATCTTGTAATACAAGAGGATATTGTATCTTTAAAAAATTTATAATTTAATTATACATATTAAAGAAGAGTTTAAATGGACGGAATATAACACATTTACCTAGTTAACAGTTGTCAACAGAGATTTCTATTCGAAGATTTAACAGTTATTTATATATTTTTTGCAGACACTAAGCGTTCCATATATGAAGTCATCCCGCAACAAGACCAGTACTCTAACTACGCAAGCAGTAAGTTATTTTTTTCCGATTAGCCTAAAACAAAGCATGCACTTTAAGACTTATCTTATACATACAGATGTATCAATGCATAACGTTGCCACACACACCTTGTCATGTAATAGTAACAAATAAGATAAAATTAGTTACAATGTCTTTTTACTGAATAAAAAGAGATAAAAATATAATTTTTAAAGGATCCACAAACGCTTGTCGGGTGTATGAAAACTGAATATATACTTAGTGTAGGCAAGTATTTTTAGCTGTCAAATGGTAACTATAAGGGATGTAATTCTTTGCTAGTCATGTATAAGTATAAAAATGCTATCCAAATAATGGAATTCATAATAGTGCAAACACAGTTTCAGGGTTCAACTGCGGAGGAAGTAAATGGTGAGGCAAAGAAAGATTTAAGAAGCCGAGGGCTCTGTCTCGTCCCGTTGTCTTGCATGTCTTACGTAACTGGTGATGGCAATGGCGGGACAGGTGGTGGAAGCATCTGGCCACCCCCTAATTTTGGTGGAGGAACATGATAGTAATGCCTTTTTTATATATATATATAATTTTTAAGCGAACAAAGTAATTCCTGGGCAAAATTAGTTCGTTCTGCTTGTTTTTTAAACTCCTATTCGGTAGGATCATTAAGCAGATATAAATTGGAGAGTTTCTGTCTCCTCTAGTTTGTTTTAATGGAGCAAGGTTGGTCGTCCTGTAAAATTAAGGATTCCAGGATGGACCAAATTTGATCCATTAACAATTAAGATAACGAATATTTATTTGTAATTTCATTTTACCAAAACACCTTTCACACTGTCTTTTACGTTAATTTGTTCAGTTCCTTCTTTTAGTTTCTTTATTCATGCTTTTGTTTCGCCTTTGGGGCCATTCTATACTCTTTATATTCATCAACAGCCCAATGAAAGCCTAATTTCTTTTGGGCTCCTGTTTTGCATCGTCTTCGGAATATAAATCCTAGTTCCTGATAAGATGTAGATTAAGCATTCATAAATCCTAAAGATGGTCACATGATAGTGAAAAACATATTCAACAAATAAACTTGCGTTATGTTGTGGTTTGTAATATTTTATATTATTTTAAATAAAAAAAATTATATGTTTAATATAATACATATATAGGATATGATATTATACATATAAATAGACATGATATTAAAAAATTTAATATTTACATTTTAGAAAAATATTTACAATAAGATATACTTATTGTGTTATGATATTTTTGAGTTGGTACGAAAATCTGTTGGTCAAAGAAACAATCAAAAGACTAATTTTTCATTTTATAATTACAACTACAAAGATTAAAAATTATAATTGAAATTAGTAACATGAATACAAAAGATAGAGTAAAAATATTTATTGGTCATTAAATGTTTTTAAAGAAAATAAATTAAATTTATCTGAAAATATTATAAACGAAAAGATGTATAGAAAATAATAGAACGTAGGAGAAGAACAAATAAATATATTGAAGGTCCAAAAAAGTGAACGAAATGAAAATATCTTTGAGTGGTAAAAATAATATATTAAATATACAAATCAAATAATAAAATCTCTAAATCTAATTATAATATCAGGCTCACGTTAAACCTTTTTTTTTTTTGTAACTAAACTTACATTAGGTTCACATTAACTTATTACGGACAGCCATTAGGCCATGCATGAGGCCCATTAAGCAATGAGTATAGGCCTATGAGGCCCATGACTAATTTTTAATTGAAATTACCATAACACCCCCCTGTTCACATTAATTTCTCAGGGACCGCCCATTATTGAAGGCCAACGACGCCATACATTAGGCTCATTAAGTAACCTGCCCATTAAATATAAATAATAATAATAATAAAAGTTTGAACAGTGATTTCTCCTAGCGTTTTAGTATATACATAATAATTTAATAAAAAAAGCAATTCATTATATGTGAGGGTTATATTGACTTCACTGTTTTTCAAAAGATTTTTTCTTTGTTTTTCCTTTTCTAAGAACTAGTGTGATTCCTATTAATTAAACCCTCTAAAGTGGCAATAGAGCTTTTACTTTTTACCTGCTTGACGCTGGTCCAAGACACCTAAAACGACCTTCATAAAAGAAAAGAGAGCTAAAATGATAAGTTGAGAATAGATTGCAGTGGATAATTTGTATGTGATAGCAAGAAAACCTGCGTGTCTACGTCCAGTGGGTCATCTGTGATAAAGGCCTGCAACTAAATTACCCAACTCCCCCTGCCTTGTGTATATTCCTTGGGAGTTATAACATGCCCTTCTGATACGTGACAACTACATCAAACCACAGCAATGAATTCCCACTTTGTGGGAGAGAGAATAGATATTTTATTTAGCTTTCAAAAATTGAGAGCTAAAAATAAGAATGAAAAAGAAAAAATTAAATTTCTTGATACAGCATAAAAAATATTATTTTTATAATAACATATGAAAATATTTATATAGAAATTATAATAAGATATATAGATAAGAAAATAAAATTTTAAAAAACTTAATACTTTGTATATGCTTTTTTTAAAAAAACTTATGAAATATATATGTAATAAATAAAATTTAAAAGAATATCATATCTAAATGTATATATTCATTTGAAATATATTTAAAATATATGTTTAAAAATAAAAATTTAAAATTATGAAGGGATATTTTTATAAAGTAGATAAAATTTTATGAGAAAAATATAAATTTAATAAGTATGAGTGGATAAATTAAAAAATTAAGACTACTTTCATATACTTGTTAAGTAATTATATATAATTTTAGGGGATAAAGATGGACAAATTAAAAAACTAAGAGTAATTTTCATATATCCATTACATAATTGTACATGATTTTGGGAGGAACAAAACTCTCCTTCCCCCTTAATTCAGTACTTGAGTATTAAGAGAGGAAATTGTAAATCCTGAGTTCCCACCTTGTCTCCTTCTGAATAAAAATAGGTATAAATTTTAAATTTTCTTATGCTCATAATATATTTAAAAATTATCTTTTAAATAAAAAAAATTAAAATAAATAAAATGAAAATAAATCCACTTCATCAATTAATCCATAATTTATAAAATATGAACTATAATTTTAAACAGTAATAACACAATTATAATTATTGGCAAATGTCAGGGAAGTAAAATATTATTTTTTTGTCTTATACTCTAAGAATTTTTATAGGTGATTCTCTTATTCAATTTTTTTTATTTTACACTTATATTTTTTAAGATTTTATTTTTTACATTTATCGTCCAAAATTTTTATTTATTTTCGTGTTTTCTCCTAATTTTTTTATTTTTATCTCTCTTTCTCTATTTTTTTTTTCAATTAAACTCTTATATTTATATATAACTCAATAAAAAATTAATATTATAAATTTTCGTTTCCCACCTAAAATTTTGGACCCGCCATTGATTCTAATAAGTATTTATTTACATTTTATTATAAAAAGACCAATTCTCATGATTTTTTTTAAAAATTGTTTTCATAAAATAATGAAAAGTCAAGTGCACAATAAAGAAAAAATATCATTTCATATGGTAAACAAATTAATTATGCCATCATTAATTTGACTTTGTAAGAAAGGAACCTATTCTTTTGCTTCATTTCATTATTAATATAACGCATGTTGTTCGTATTTAATTGCACACTAACTAATTGGCCCATAGAAGTCATTTTATCTGCCCACGAGTACTGCAACTTCCACATATCTAGGTATATACATATAATATTTTTGTTTAATAATATTAAAACTTTATTTAAAGTTAAAAAAAAAATTAAATTTGAATCAAAATAATCAACTATTTTTATAAAAATAAATAACGAATTTTAAAAATTATTAATTAAAACCAGTTATTTCAAATAAAATATAATTATAAAATAATTATTTTAAAAAATATAATTAATTTAATATAAAATAAATAAAATAAAATAAAATAAAATATTAATATAATTATATTTTATTACAATCATTATCATTTAAAATAATATATCAAAATATTAAATTTTGTTTATTTATTTTATTTTTTAATTTATGTATTTAATAATATTTAAATTTTTGTTTTTTTAATCAATATTATAATAACACTCATAAAAATATCGTAAAAATAATATTTCAAACTAAAACTTATTACGTAAATATCATAAAACAAAAAACCTTATTGCATAAGTAATAATTAAATAAAAGTGCTTCTCGATCCTCTTCATGATTCTTCTACAGCACGATAAAGTAATATAATACCAAAGACATTGCTTTCAGAATTCGCTAATTTTAATCAGTTATTCTTTTAATTTTTAATCTCATGGCCACACGTTCGAAGCTTAACTAAATTGACATTGCAACATAAAATAAAACTTTACTTAATTTATAAGAAAAACAATGTCTGCCTACTTGAATTTGAAAATTTGAAGCTGCCAAACAATTAATATTAGGGATGACGTGGATTGGATTTAATTAGTTTGGAGTATTGTTATCAAATTAAAAAAATAATTTCAATTTGAAATTTTTTTAAATTAAATCAAATTATCATTATAATCAAATAATTAATTTTAGTTGAATTTGAATACTTTTGGTTTGTCGATTTTAAATTTTTTTTTTTTATAAATTATTATTATTTTATTATAAATTTAGAGAAAAAAAAAATAAAATATTAATAATAAAATTTTTTTAAGAATAGTTTAATATTGTACAAATAAAAACTTATTTATTCTATTAATTAACACACTCAAAATTTATATTTTTTCTCAAAAATTATATTTTTTAATTTATTTTTAATTAATTTTTATTGATGGTCATTTTTTAAAAATTAAAATTAATATTATATTAAAAAAAATATGTAGTTGTATATAAAATAAAATTAAATATATTTAATTATAATAATAATAAAAAATAATATATATATATAACTTCGGTTTAATTTGATTTGAAATAAAAAAAAATTTAAATCATAAATCAAATCAAAATTTTAATTTATTATTTTTTTAAATCATATTAATTTAAATAAATTATAAAATTTAATTTAATTTAATTTAATTTATTGGATTAATTTTACTTCCATCCTAATTAATTTGTAGCAGGCAACCCATATAAATTACCTATATGAAAGCGATGCGCCAACTGGCTGCTATTAATCTAATATTTTATTTGATAACATTTAAAGAAAAATTAATATTTTATAATGATACTATAATACATTTTACTAATATAGATTTTTTTTACATTTAAAAAACATACAAAATATACTATAAAATATATATTTTTAAACTCAAAAAGGAATAGGACAAGAGCGTTAATAACTCATTTCACGAGTTGTTTGTTCAGTAGGGCATAACGAAATTGCCATCTTCTGAAACTATAATAAAAAGGTTGTAAATGAATCAATTCTTTTTATGGAATGGAATCACTTTTTTCTTCATAAGTTGCAATAATTGGATCATTTAGTCTCTAAATCCACCTGTTAAGTGTTGAAATCTCTTGATTTGATTTTCCATAGATTTTTATAGCAATATTTATAATTCTCGCAAATCTTTTTTAATAAAGTAACAGGATAAATATGTTTTAAAATAATTTAAATTTTATTTGCTTAATAATTTTAAAAATTAATTTTAGCTCAATTTTAAAATAAATTTTGAAAATTTTAATCTAAATGTGTTAATTAAATGCTATTGAATTTAAGAAAAATTTAATTAAATTTATACTGAAATTTACTTATATCGAAAGAAAAAATAACTTTTCAATAATTCATGTACATTTTTATATTCAATCAATCTGAAAAGAAAAAGTCTCATAAATTTCCCATTTTTCCCCTTAAGCTTTTACGCTACTTGGATCTTATAATAATACAATATATTTACAAACTTAAACAAAAAGAAATATTTAAAGTTATTAAATTAATTTTTGATATATATAGAAGTCAAATGGAGACATGATCTCTAGATTACACGGGTTGAGATTGATTTTAATATTAATACTTTGATATGATTATTAAATTTATTTTCATAAATAATTAAACTTGAATGAGTCCTTGGGGTTTTATGGAGTTGATCATAGATTATTGACCAAGTATATTATACAGTTGGTTTACACCCATAATAGTGGGAATGGTAGTACATCCGTCTAGTGAGCAGTTTACGTATGTATGTACCATAAATATGCATATTTGTATCCTTGTCGTGATATTTCAGGAAAAAACCAGAAATTGGATATTTATAGAAGAGAGTCAAGAGGCTTATCCTTTCCAATCATTTCCACGTGGCAGTCATCTGGGCTTCTTGATTTTTTGGGCAGTCGACCTGTCCAATAGTGAATTTTGACGTCACTCTGAGAAAAATGGGTTCAAAGATGCTGAATTTTCTGTTTATCCATTTGGACTATATGTCATTTATACCCTTCCATCTTCCAGTATATTACGAAAATCATTTATTTCCACTTCTTTTTTAATTTTATTGCATATCCAGTCTTCACACTTTCAATTAAATGATTATTTATGATAAATAAAAATTATATGCTTAAAATTATATTTTTATAATTTTTCAGTGAAAAAATATTTATATATAAATTTGTGTTATATGTTGTTATTATATTACTTAGTTATTTGTTTTCGAAGGATTATATTAGTTAGGTATAAGCATTTAATTTAAGATAAATATTTCCTTATATTTGTCATTCTCAAAAAAAATACTCTACAAATATATTGATTTTACTTTGCCTTTCCTAGAGGTAAAATTGAATAATTAAAATAATAAAAGCTGTATTTTGTTTTGAATAATTTACAAATTAATGATTTTTTTGTTTGCTTATGTAGCTGATTTTGGGGTCATGCAGAATTGAATTACCATTTTACCAGACACTAATTGTCCCAGTGCCATTATAAACTCCAACGGGGTTAGAACCGTCAAGTATTCTAGACCATCATAGACAAAACGAGGTGGCTCAGAAAATTAGCGTTACGTTCTACAGTTCAATTTTTTTTTATGGTGTATCTCTTTGATGGTTAGTGCCTTCTCCTCTAATTCTCTCTTTTAGAAAAGAAAGTATCTTTTAATCTCCCAAGTCCTCACCTATCTTACTCTCTCTCATTCCTCTTTTTTGTGATCCTTTCTTGTTGTCGGTTCATTCAAATCCTTATATAATTTTTAATTGCTTGTTCTCCAAGCTCTTTCATCATTCCTCCGATCCTTTCTCTGTTCACACAAGTATTTAAGTGTGCAGATTCCCGAGATTCTTGATTCTCGACAAAATCGGAATTTCGCTTAGGCTTTATTTCCACTTACTAGCTCTGATCGGTGGAGTTTTGACCTTGATCGTTATAGAAAGTTTGACAGAGATACTCAGAGAGAGGGCTATTTTTGGAGGATTTCAGGTTTTCTCTCTGTGATCTTTCACTTTGTTCAATACTATTTCACTGTTAGGGACGATCGACTGCTTGATCTTCTTCGTTTGATTACTGGGAAACATGATTCAATTCGTTATTTTGTTCTTAAATTAGTAGAAATTGTGAATTTGTCTTATTTGTTGTTTTTGTTTCTTAATTTGGAACGAATTATAAAAAACAAATCATGTTAATTCATTTCCTCTGTCACTAATCATCTGATTCTCTGCAACGGAAACTTGACATGTCCCTTTCAATTTTACTTTTGACCTCTGTTGTATAGTTCGACTTCTATTTCAGTACATTGTTTATGGGTTTTTTCTTATTTTTATTTTTAATGATTGTGTAGGACTTGTAAGGGGGTGAGATGGCGTCAGTGCAAGGACCAGTGATTTGCCCTGCTGTGCGTGCAAAACAAGCAGGAATTTACACTCTGCCAGTGAATGTTCCCTTGGTGAATGCTAGACTTGTTAAAAGTGGGTTATGGAGATTCAAGGGGATCAATGGCTACAAAACTAAACTGGGTGCATATTATCCTCAACCAAATGCACATAGGCACTATGCGGTGCAGTGTTGTTTATCTTCCTCGAATGGCAATGGGAGTACAGCAGAAAATTTCAATGAAAACGATGAAGATTACGTCAATTCTAGTATAGTTGAAGCGGGTATGTATAATAACAAATAACTTATGTTTCTGCTGTTAAGTTCCATAAGGTATAACGTGCCCGTATAATATTGAGTATAGGCTGCCTACTCGCGAATGCTCATAGAAGTTTATTGTTTGTGCGGTTTTAAAATATCACTAATCAATAATGTTTCCCTATATAGTTGAGGTAAAGAGTGGAGCAGATGGTTTTATGATCAAAATGAGGGATGGAAGGCATTTAAGATGTGCCCATAACAATCCTCAAGGTGGGCACCTGCCAGACTATGCGCCACATCCTGCAATTGTACTGAAGATGGAAGATGGGACTGGTCTTCTCCTCCCAATAATTGTTTGTATGTTTATCTTTCCTATAGTAGCTATTAAAGTACATAGAACTTCATTCATGAATTTTACATTAGATGTTATCTCTTCACTCTTTGGTCATTTTGAAGTTATGATCTGCCTTTGATCGCAGTGGAAATGCCCAGTGTTTTGCTTATGGCAGCTGTGCGCAATGTTCAAATTGTATGTTTATAATAGCCTTCTTTATCATGTCAGGATTTTTATATTCCTGGATTAATGGAACTGTAAATTTTGAAATTTGGCAACTGCCTGTATTTGTTTCATATTACATATTCACTGTTACTATTTAATATTTATCATTCATTTCCAGGCTAGACCAACTCTGTATCAAGTGGTGAAAGAAATGATTGAGAAGATGGGCTATGAAGTAAGTTCGTGTGCCTTTTTTTTTTTTCTGATGATTAAATATTACTTACTGAGAGGGGTAATAGGTAGAGACTAGGCTTGAGTTGTCTGATGTGTACAAGCAACCTTAATTTGCCAGAGTCTATGAGGGAGATGAAGCTCGTAGTCCTCTCTGTTGTCATAATTAAGTATTCTGTTGCATGCTATATACCCCTTGCAGATTTTTATCCTTGTCTTCCTCTTTTGCAGGTTAGACTTGTTAGAGTTACTAAGAGGGTGCATGAGGCATATTTTGCTCAGTTATACCTCACAAAGGTTCACAACCCTTGTGATTCAGTTGAATTATTTTGTTATGTTGTCAACTAGTTATACAAGCATAAACTTTTAGTAACTCTCTTTTATGTTTCATAGGTGGGTAGTGAGACAGAATGCGTCAGCTTTGATCTTCGTCCTTCTGATGCCATAAATATTGCAGTGAGATGCAAGGTACTCTATTAATGTTGTTTGTTAAACTTTTTCTCCATTGTGCTAGGAATTTCTCTTCACAAAAAAATATCAAAATTAGTAAGTTAGCTGTTTTAATTGGCATGCACAGTATGTGTCACACAACATGACAAAATTTCCAATTCATTATTGCATGATTGGTTTGAGATAATTTTGTTTGCTAATCAATGATTTTGAGTTGCGGATACTTGTCATTGAGAAAAGAGGAAGTCTTATGACATATTTTTGGATGGTTCAAAATTTTCAAGCTTGATGTAGAAGGGGCACCATAGATTTCCTTGAGCCAACTACCTTGATATGATATTTTGGGTGCTTCAAAATATATTCTTGGAATTAATGTTGGATCTCATCGCTTATACTTGGTATGGAAGATAAAAATGTTGCATTTTCTAAGAGACCAAGCAAGCATGGTAGTAGTTTGGTAGTCTAAGACCAATAAGCTGTTCTGTATTCCACAGTAAGATTTTTTTATGATGAGATAAGGGATGAGATACATGGGTGTATCATCCTTACAAGGCAACGGAAATTTTAATATGTAAGTGAGCGAAAGCTTGTTTCTTCTTTGTTTTCTGTATCAGCATATGTGGAGCTAACAAATTGCACAAAACTGTGAAAACATAAGCCTATTTGAAATTGCCTACAGAGCAAAGCTCTAACAATGTCAGTCAAACTGATTTTCATGTGTAACTTCTGAATATTTGCTGCCCTTAAACTTGAAATTTCTGTCGGAAGGGGTGATTTTTCATTTTGGTATATTTTGTCAATTTGATGATATAGTTGATGTTGACACTAATATTAAGATGAATTCGATATATTGATACGAAAATATAGTTTGATGCCTCATCAATAAACTACTTAGTTTGATACCAATATAAAATAGAGTAGATTAGTTTTAACTTTTTAATTGCGCAACTGGCCTAATTTTTAGTTTTCGATTTTTTTTTATCAGATGAAATTGAATGTTTTATATTAGTGGTTTAGTGATGTGCAACTTTTTCGTGCTGTCCAGGTACCAATTCAAGTCAACAAATACCTGGCATGCAGTGATGGGATGAGAGTCATTGAATCTGGAAAGTTAACACAGCCTCCTGCTTCAGATGGCTTATTATTTACTGAACTAGACCGGTTAGTCTTCATCTCTTAGAATTGGGTCTTTTTCCTGTTTCTTCTTCTTCTTTTTCTTTCTTTATTTTTTTATTTTGAGGGGAAGTGGGTTCAAGTGATGGGAAAAAATGTTGTTGGATTTTGATTGCAAGAGGTTTTTATTATCAAGTAGTGGGTGAGCCAGCTGGTTTGTTCTGTTTATGATATAGTGTCAATAAGTTATGACGTAGTAGAAGTGCACGTGTTTTATAATTTGAGTTGGAGATTAATGCTACTCATTTAAAGATTTGAGATGCTACTCATCTAAGATTCGAGAATGGAGCTTCCATCAAAGATCTTATGCTAAATAATGGATTGGACATGGAAGATTCGTTTTGACCTACCCAGATTCGGAGTTCGTCCAGAACGTTATTAATTAAAAAACAAGTTCAAATTCATAAACACTCTCAAGGCCATTATCATCTGACCAGTAGTCACAAACGGAATGATTACTTGATGGATAGTCTATAAAGTGGATTAGGATCTAACTACTTGGCACCTCTGATTCAAGAAAGTAAAGTGTTTGAATTGAAGTAATATGTTTGTAGGCCCACAGGTCAGCCTTGTCTTGATACCAAGGAGTTTGATCTTGTCCGCAACATGATGACAGCTGTCATTGAGGAACGTTATCAAGATGCTGGTACGTTTCCTTATAATTTGTTTTTGGGACATTGACAACTTAGTTTTTAATGTGTTGGGACTTGCTTTTGATGGTTCTTTTAAGTTGTAAATGGAAAAGGCTGATTGAATCAATGCATTTTGCAACTAATGATGAGTTTTGACATTATTTGAACAGTGTCAGTGGCCATATGTTGGGTGTTACCAATTTGAATGAAGCTAAATTGGTTTTATTTACAACCAAAACCTCCTATAAATATCAAGTCAAAATAATATGCTAATTTTTGAAATTTGGAAATTTCCATGTTCTTATTCTACATTGAATAATGATAAAATATATAAAGGAGTTATTAGTGAATGAGTGTTGGATTTAGTACAAACTAATTGATTTTGTATAAGTATATTCCAATACTTGCACACTATGGTTACATATTTTTCCCTAGCAGTTTATATGTACTCAGTTGGGTACTGAAACTCTTCTATTCCCTTCGGTGAGTTTGATTTTGTTAATACTTTAGCATCTTTTACATTTTAATAATTTTCATTTTCTACTACAGCTCAGTGGAGGGACAAACTTGGCCAATTTCGGGCTAAAAGGAACTTGAAGAAATATATATGATAGGTGAGAACTCGATCACTGCTCCTATTTTCAATTAAAAATTTAGTAGAAATGATACTAATTGGTATTTGTTCTTGTTTCAGTTGTTCCACGGGAACTTGTATATAGAAACCATTGTTGGAAGCTGATGAGGTCAGCTGCATACAGCAGTAACAAGTCATGTCATATGTCCCTTTGCCTTTCTACCCATGTGTATGTTAACAAGTTTGTGAATATATGTATAGATAAACTTTGCTTAAGCAATTAACACTTGTGAATTTCTACTTAATATTCTGCTGTGGACGCTGAAGCTTATTAGCTATTAATTGCATAAGGGGCTCTTCTTGCATTTTGCTGTTATGTGTTTTGATCTCTTCTAAAGTGGTGTTTAGTTTGTGAAATCACAAGCATTCAAACATTGGATGGGTTAACTGATTGAAGATAAGACACTGATATGTTTTTAAGTCCAATTCTTTCTCCATCAAGTTTGTTCCATGATAAATCTCATAGCCTATATTCTTTACATTTGGTCCACCTCTATAAAAGGACTTAATTTATGAATTCAGCCTATATCACAAGTATATATGAGTCTCATCTATGCACATTTGATCCAAATTTAATTATCCAATAGAAATCAAACTTAATTTCACCTAATTTGGCTCAAGAAAAATCCTCTAACTTAATTATTTTGCATTTGGCTCATGTAAGACCAATTTAAGCCCAAGGTCTATTAGAGCCTCTTTATTATATTTTTGGGATTAATTTAATTATCCAAGAAGAGACAGCTCAAATTTCTTCTCTTTAAACTCTTATTCGGCTTAACTGTGTAGATATGAAAATATGAGTTTTTTTGTAGGCTTTTGAGAATGGTTAAAGAGAATTTGACCCTTCTTTATTTCTCAGTGAAGACTTAAGAATGGATAAGTGAATTCTGAATGGTGATAGGAAAAGTCATTAATTTCTTATGTATTTTGTTCATTTTTGTTTTTTATCCTATTTGGCTATACAAGGGAGAAACACTTTATGTTTTTGCCAAATTTATTTTATTCTATCATTAGTTTTTTATCTTATTATTAGTAACTCGTAAAGCCTTTAATAGGAAAGGAAGAAGAATATGATGAATTGAAGTTTTCCATTATTGTTCTTTTTTTTTTTCTTGCAATCTTAATTTTTCTTTTTAAATTTGTGGCTTTCATTATCATAGCTCTTTTTTATTTTAATTCAAGTCTTCTTTATATTATTTATTATTTCAAGATAGAACAATGAATGACAATGTGTCTCATTTCTCTTTTATTTCCTTTAGTTTTCATTTAATGTTCTTGTTTTTTTTTACTAAATTTTCCTCTTTAATGCAATAGCTTTTATTACATGCTTTATCCATTAAAATGTTGTTTTCCTTTTTTGTATTTTATTTGACTTAAATTCAGATTGCTTGAACAAAAAACATTTTTCTTTTTCTTCTTTCTTCTCCAATCCTTAGCCATCTCTCTCAAGAACACTAATTTTCTCTCTCCTCAAGAACTCTGCCAAATCTCATTCAAACACCATTAATCATCACCAAATAGCTTATAATCACCTCCATTTATATTTCATCACTATCAAAGATTATTTTTTAACCCTAAATTACAAAATCCAAAATACAACACAAATAAACTCATTTCTTGATCAAAACTACTCTATCAAAACTCTTTTTTCAAGAATACTTCTTAAATTCATAAAAACCCTTCCTAAATATTTCAAATAGCTTATAAATCATCTCATTCAAGTTTCAAATCATTTGAAATTTATTTGCACTTAAAATAAAAAACCAAGCCTAAAATAAGTTCCATATAACTTAGGCTATTGTCTTAAATTTCATCCACTTTTAAATCAAACCCATAATTCATAAAACCTATTTCAATAAACTCTAAATAGTTTCATTAGAAGGACTTTCAAGTTTCATACAATCGGATTTCATTTAACCATCAAATTGAAAGATAGAAGTTACAAATCCTAGCTAGACAATTTGGGAATTTCTTCATTTTTTTACTTGGAAACTCAATTTGGTTGAATCCTATTTCATGGTTGGACAACAACTTCCCATGGGCTTGACTCTATCACACTCCCTCCCATCCTATGAGTTTTCTGAATTTTTCTGATTATTTGGCCTTATGGATGTATGGGATTCGACAATTTTGAATGTATATAAATAAAAAAATGTCTTGCCGCTGTTGTGATATTTCGATTATGTACTAGTAGGAATATTCTTCTTTAGGTTGGAATCTGGAAAAAGAAATGAGGGAAAAACAAGTAAACAAAAGAATCCCGTTATAGTTTGATCTCAGAATTAATCATATTTGCTTCGAATTTTTCAACAACAGTTACTGGGTTTTGTTTTTCAAGTCTCAATTGATGGCTTTAGAAATTTTTAAAGGCTGAAAATTTTCATCTTATCTCATCCTGTGATGTTATGCTGAATTTTCATTTCATTGTATTTTTGAAAAGTAATTATTGCGGCATAGTAGCCACAGCCGAACCCGTCGATCTGTACCGTTAAAAACAGGTTGATTTAGGTAATTAAAAACATGATTAAAAAGAGCGGTTAAAAAAATAAGGTAATCCGTAATTATTATAACCTAGAGAAATTCCCGCCAAGCAAGTCGACACACGGCTACCTATTTGGCTGCCACGCGGCGGTAGGACCCATCGAAATAACAAACAACTGGACGAGAGAGATCCCTGCGGTTATTCACACGGACTGTCGGCGTTTCCAAATCGCTCGAATTGCTTCAGCGACAACTTCTACTATTTTCTCTCTCTTTTTTTTTTCCCCTAATTTTCCGTAGGATTTACTATCAAAGCGACGTAATTCTCTCTTTCTGTTTGCTACAGCTGTCTTTCCTCTACCAGCTGTATCAGTAGCCGACGAAAAATTGCAAGATATTGGATTGGCTTATGCGTTGGGTGATCCAAATTACGAATACGATTCTTTTTTCTTTTCGGTCGTTAATTATCTGATTTTTTCGTCTATTTGGAGCGGTTGCTTTTTTTTTTTTTTTTTTTTTTAATGTAATCGAATTTGATCATTATTGCTGATAATCGACATGTCGGGATCGTTGGATCGCTTCGCGAGGCCTTGTAAGCGCCCTTCCTTTGACTGATTCAATTCATAATTTGGAAAAACTATAGATATGTCTGTTTTTTTTTTTTCTTTTCATCTTCTATTTTTGTGGATTCTTAGGGTTTTAAATTGTCAGTTACTTGCTAGTTGTAGTTAGTTCGGAATTATTATTTTTGGTAATTTGTTACGTTAAGTTGTGTATAGAAACTCTGCTTTGGTTAACTTGGCTTGCTTTTTGTTGATATTTTTCGCAGTCTTAGGTTCCAAAAACAGAGTTTTAGTAAATGGTATACAAGTTAATATACCAACTCAAATTGCAAAATAAGTTACCATCTGATGTCTAACAATATTGGAAATAGATAGCCGCGACTTAATTGGTAGTTAGATTTGTAATAATTTAACATGGCTAATGAAATTCAATTTTCTCACCCGTTTTCCATTCTACATTTGATTATATATAAGGTCTTGTTGAATCTTTTCTTTGATATTGTGTAGGCTTTGAAGGCTCTTCTTGCAATGATGAAAGGAAAGAAAGGAAATCTGATTTTGAGAACTCAGAGGAAGACAGGAAGACTAGAAATTGGAATCTAAAGAAGAAAGCTATGAAGGCATCTAAGAAAATCAGACGTTCTCTCCATAAGAAGAGGAGTAAAAGTGGTGGTGAAGGTATTGCTTCTGCAATTGAGGATGTCAGGGATGTTGAGGAGCTGCGGGTTGTAGAAGCATTTAGACAGGCACTCATTGCGGATGACTTGCTTCCCTCTAGACATGATGATTATCACATGTTGCTGAGGTGCTTTTCCTTTTCTTCCCATTAGAATTTATGAAAGCAAACACTTGTTGCTGATTACATATTTGCTATCTTGAAATGCGTTTTTACAGTTAGGTCACACTTGTGATTATTATAGTGTTGCCAATTGATGATGCTTTTCTTTTTAATAACTGTTAGACTCTGTTATTTGATTGGCCAATGACTAAAAAAAAAAAAATTCAAATCTTTCGTTTGGTTATGAATTATTGCTAATATTATAATTTGTATCAATTACAAATATAAATTTTAATATCTATATTCAGTGGTGATGGCTATACTTTGAAGAGCATATGCTTAAACTCCCAAATTGCTGATGTAGTATATATCTTTAGTTAGAATAACTTTTATAATTAGTTATGAAGTGACATTTTTATGGAGAGTGTCAGATAGGAAGAGAGGATGTGTTGATGATCTATATTTTTATTTATCCCAATTTTTTTATATATTGAATGATAATTGGTAATTGTTAAAGTATAGTAATTTAACAATTATCATCTCTTGCTTTTTCCTTGGTGAATTTTTATGTAGCTTGTGTAATAGTTGGATAATATTGACAATGATAGTCTAATTGTTCATATTGGTTTTCCTTGTCAATTAATAAAAGATATAGTTTTAGCTACATGCTTGGTGGATTATTTCACATTCAGTCTTTGCCTTTTTAAAATTTTATATATTGCTCATAAGAATGAGGTTCTTAATAGCGTTCACATTGAACTTGACAGCTTTGTTCTTTTATAAACAAGCTAGTCGTGGTTTAGCTTGCTTGGTGCTCATGTACAGCTTCAGGCTGATGCCCAACAATCACCTTTTTTCAGGTTCTTAAAAGCAAGAAAGTTTGACTTTGAGAAAGCAAAGCAAATGTGGGCCAATATGATCCAATGGAGGAAAGACTTTGGTACTGACACAATTATGGAGGTAATATTATCTATCAATTCCTTGAACCTAATGCAATCTTTGCTACTGTGTCTGTGGTGTTTCTTGTTTATCTTAGCTTGCCTATTCCTCCGAGTAGTAGTTAGCATCATATAATTATCATTTTTGTTTTAATTTATTAAGTAACATTAATTTTGCCAATTTCTGTCTTATGTCATGATATATCTTAATGTTTTAACCCCAGGATTTTGAGTTCAGTGAGCTGAATGAAGTTCTAAAGTACTACCCTCAGTGTTATCATGGTGTAGATAAAGAGGGTAGGCCCATCTACATTGAAAGACTAGGGGAAGTTAATCCCAGCAAACTTATGCAAGTGACTTCTATGGAACGATATTTGAGATATCATGTGCAAGAGTTTGAAAAGAGTTTTGCAATAAAGTTCCCAGCATGCTCTATTGCTGCAAAGAGACATATAGATTCAAGTACAACTATTTTGGATGTTCAAGGCGTGGTGTGCTTTCTGTTTTTACTTATTTACTCTAATTTAGAGTGCCGTTTCAAGTTTGGCCCAGTAGGATTATGCTTAGGTACTGAATTTCTTGTTCAAATGAATTTGTTCTTTAGGGTTACAAAAACTTTACCAAATCTGCACGAGAACTCATCACACGGCTGCAAAAGATTGATGGGGATAACTACCCTGAGGTAGGCAGTTAGTTCTCATAAAGGTTTCTAAGAATGAAAGTCCTTGTATTTTGGGATTCAAACTCAAATTGAGAGTATTTCCTTTGTCATGACTAAAACACCAATTCTTGCAGACTCTTTACCGAATGTTTATAATTAATGCTGGTCCTACTTTCAAGGTGGTCTGGAACACAGTGAAATCTTTTCTTGATTCCCAGACAGCTAGCAAGATTCATGTGAGCAATGCTCCCATCATTTTTGTCAAATCATCTACCATTTATACGTAACAAAAGTAAATTACAGGATTGGCTGATTTTGAAATTGATCCTCAGGTTCTTGGCAACAAGTACCAGAATAAATTACTTGAAATAATAGATGCAAGGTAGTCAAATCTTATGATTTCTTTTAGAGTTCTGGTTGTTTCCCCTTCAAATATATCAACTGTCTAAAACTTCTGAAACATGCTCAAACTTGTCTAGCGAGTTGCCTGAATTTCTGGGTGGTAGCTGTACCTGTGCTGATCAGGGAGGTTGTATGAGATCCGACAAGGGGCCATGGAAAGATCCAGATATCCTAAAGGTTTGTGATTATCTTGAAGTAAATGGTGATTATGCTATGTAGCTGTTCTTTCACCATATTTGTTGTCCCTTTCTTAGGTAATCATGATGTATATATGTTCAACCAATGTGATTGCCTCTTTGCATGCAGATGGTTGAGAATGGTGAAGCCAGACAAATAGTAACAATCTCAAACTCTGAAGGAAAGGTGATTGCTTCTGATAAGACACACTATCCAATGGTATAGTTCAACAGACCTCTTTTACCAACATAGACCCATCTTTTTTCTTGCAATTTTATCTAATGCTGGTTTCATTTTTCTGTTAAGTCAGATAAAAACTAGTGATACATCTACTGCAGAGTCTGGATCTGAAGCGGAAGATGTTGCATCTCCTAAAACAACTAGGAGTTATTTGCTTCCAAAATTGACTCCTGTCTGTGAAGAAGTATGTGTTTCTTTGTTAACATATAGAATGTAATATTTCCTGTGAAAATCTGAGTCACTTGGGATTTTGTTTGCGTATAAACGTAATACCTGGCTACAAGACCTATAGTAACATGAAGTACCCATTCTTTTTGACTTGCTGGACTAGATATGTATGCTTTTGGATTGAAATCAAAATAATAATTGTTGTATCTTGATATTAATACAACAATTGCTACATTTCAATTTTGAAGGTATCACACCTGGGTTTTATGAATGTTTAGTCTGACGAAACCCACTTCATGATAAACTTCCCTGTCATATATATCTGTCAGATAATGATTGGTGTGTGATCATAAAAATGATGATTTTGGACAATCTAATTAGAAAATTCTACCAGATGTTTTCTTCACTAACTTGTCCTCTGACTATCATTCTATGCATTAGTGATATATGAATGATCATTGATTTTTTCCCCTTTTGGATAGAATTCTCAATTGGTATCACACTTGGTTACTGTGGGATTCTTAATAAGAGATTTTTATCAGCTTTAGATGTATTTAAAGTTTAACAGTCTCTTACACTTGGTCATTTTTTTAATGTAAAATTTGAAATATCCAATGAAATGTTGTTATCAAATGATAAATGCATGGGTGTTTCACAGTTCACAATATCCTTCTTCTGTAATATATTGTTAAGAATTTGCTTCAACTAGTGATTTTATTGATATTTATGGATATTAAAATTTTAAAGTATGTGTATCTATCCAAACTTTAGCTAAATTAGTTGAAGATAGATCCCCATTCAATCACTTCAGTGAAAATCAGTGAATACATAAAACACAAGTAGAAATGTAAGGCTGGTATCTTCATTAAATTGAACTCATTGGTATGATTGCTTGTTCTTGCAGGCTAAGGCAGTTGGTAAGGCAAGTTCTGCTGGAGGCCTCTCAGAATATGATGAATATATTCCCATGATTGATAAGACTGTGGATGGTGGATGGAAGAAAAAAGTGGTCTTTCAGGAGCTGGATACTTCCAGAGGTTAGCAAGTTCAACTGCACTGTTAAAAATCAATCCTACATGTCCTGTTTATTTATTGTCAGTTTTATCATATGGAGAAGATCTGTTTAGTATTCGATCAAAGGATCCGTTAAAGCAGATGCAGATATATAGGTTTTTTCATAAGAAAGTGATCTCATTAAATGAGAAAATTTCCATCCTTTCCAATTAAACATTGATAGGAAGTATTTCTGTTTCTCTTTTTAACTACTGTCAGAAGTATTTTTCATCTTAGTGTTCATATTCTATTTACTTGTGCAAAAACTAAAAAATTTCTGGCGGGATGTTACTGCATTGGAACAAAAATGGGTATCATATAGCTGTATGGAGGATATATTAGTTACAAGCCAACCCAGGACTTCTGGTTGGTTCTGGGCATGATGCCTCCTTTTTGTTTTTCCTGATGAGAGTTTCCTCATCACTAATTGGTATTTAGTTTTTTTTTTCCTGCTATTATATTTTTTGATTTGGAACTGAACAAATTGAATGAAAATTCACTGTAGGAACACCACCTCCACCAAGCACAGAGAAAACTCCAGAAAGAATCTTTGCTCATATTTGGCATCTGCTCATGGCATTCTTCATACCCTTCCTTACTTTTATCCATTTAGTGCCAATTTGGACAGCTAAGAAAAACCCAGTGGCTAATTCTGTCTGTGACGCTACCGATCCGACTTTTGAACCGCAAGAGGAGGAATTTCGTCCCCCTTCTCCTGCTCCAGGATTTACACATGCAGGCATGCTCTCATCTGTCTTGGAAAGGCTGGGTGAACTAGAAGAGAAGGTTGACGTGCTACAGATGAAGCCTTTTCAGATGCCTTATGAGAAAGAGGAGTTGCTGAATGCTGCAGTTTGTCGAGTGGATGCATTAGAAGCTGAGCTTATTGTAACGAAAAAGGTGATTATATCTTTTAGTTCATCCTTCCTACCCTTCTTGAAATATAATGATTTTGTACAAATTCAAAGATCAGCTGCCTTTTCCTACTTTATAAAAATACACTTCCTAAGGACCTGCAATGTACCTAGCTTGGGGGGAAATTTTGATTGAAAATGCTCTCCTAAGTGTCGTACTTTATTAGTAAAATGCAGGATATCATTTGACCTGTTACTGACGCACCGGGATTCTCTTAAAGCCCTGAAGCTGCAGAATTTTTCTTCCCCTCCTATCTGTAAATGTATGTATGCGTTATTGGAAAAGCAACTAATCCCTGGTACCTGTAGCTAGTTTAGGCATGACAACTAATTAGGTGGACCAAAAGTGTGTGAGCTGGAGTCGGAGTTGTAAAAATGATTATCTCAAGAACTCTCAGGCAGTTGGTCATAAATTCAATGACGAGAAAGGATCCACGTAGTCTAACTCAAGTAATTTGCAATTGAAACTCAGTTGGGTAATCATTAAAAAAAAAAAAAAAAACCTTGGTCTGAATATCTCCTTTTTTCTTTATAATCAGCCAGTGAGCTTGAGTATGATTTTTTATGGGTGCATGCCAAAGCAGAAAAATATTTGGTTGAGATTCTGAGTGTACAAGTGTATTTGAGGGAGGTATCTTCTGCTGTCGCAATTACAACCCTAACAAACCAGCTCTTATTTTTTCTTGGATTGGGAATATATTCCTTAGGACGAATATTAAATTTCTTGAGAGTGTGTTACTTCTATCTACTCATGCTTCTTCCTTACAGGCTTTGCACGAAGCTTTGATCAGACAAGAAGAGCTTCTTGCATATATAGATAGACAAGAAGAAGCCAGGTTTCGGGTTAGTTGAAGATTATATTCTTACATTTCATGCTGGAACAATTAAAATAGATTGTTGTTTTCTAATAATATATGTTTCTGCCCGATGCAGAAAAAGAAGTTTTGCTGGTGAAGTAGAGTTTTTTATACGGAAGGAATTCATTGGTGATGTTTCCATGTTTACTTGATTGATTTCTATTGTTGATCTTTTATAGAATTATTGGTACACACATGCTCCCTTGAGTATTGGAATAATAATCTGGTATTAATAGAAACAAGTAAAAGACCTTCCTATTTTATATTTATTTTGGGCTCTGGAGATGTATGACTTTCCTTCCAGAAGTTGATTTTAGTACGAGTTTCCTTGCATGTGGATAAAATGAGAGACTTCAATGTATGTTTTATATATTACAACAATAAAGGAGGATAAATAACATCTTTGAGATGCTTCCTTAATTCCTACCATGTCATTTCTGATTTCCACAAATTTTAGGACAAATTGAAAATTACATAAATAATGCATGAAATAGGAAACAACTCTGGCAAACCTACATGAAATTATTAATTATTCACTTTGATTATCATTACAAATTTTTGCATGCGAGTTTTTTTTTTTTCCTTTTATTCTTCAGAACGAACTTTAATTTTATTGCTTAATTCTTCGACTGTTAATCCAACCGTAGAACGACTGATTTTCAAACCCAACCACGAGTCATTTTACGAGATCATTATACGCCCTCTCTTTTTGAATGCACAGTTAAAAGCCTTTGAAGGCTGTCGTTTGAGGACCATAGAGAGAGCTGTGCGCATGTAGCTGAACGACGATCCGTCTGTCGAAGGAACGGCTGGCATTTTGTGCAGATGGCAATGAATTATTTCAAACGGTCGCAGATTGCTAAACGACCACATAATTTTAAAAGCAATTTAAAAACGAAAAGATCCTACGGCATCGATCCAAATTTAAAAGATTCCCTCCAGTTATCTCTTTCCGAATTCTGATCAATTCCTTGGCAGTTAAAAACCCTAACCCCTTTTCATTTTCTCTTCTCTGAGAATGCTGGCGCAATTGTAATACAGGTTATAGAAGTGAGTTAACTTATGCTGCTTCTAAGTCGAATCACCGTGGGATCATCCATGGAAGCTTTTTAACAATCTTGTTGGTTCTAAATTATTTTTCTTTTCCGGATTTTATAGAGGGTTAGAAATTCTTGACTGCTTTATGGCTTTTTAATTGCACCATTTAAACAAAAACACAAACCCCACCGAATAAAAATACTGTAATTTAGATTGATATATATATTTTTTTTTCTTTTTAATCTTGGTTTAGACTGGATTTTAGATTTTGGTTTGGTCTTTGAGTGGGTGGGTGAAAGGAGAGTCGGGAAAGATAAGGCGCAGAGGTATGTTCCGGTGCTCTCTTTGAAAAAAAAATTAAATAAAAAAAAATTACCAGTTGATGGAAGATCCTAGCACTGATGATGTGATGTCAAAACTGCCGATTTTGCTGAAGATTTGCTTCTTAATTACCACAAATTCTTCAGTACTTTTACTATTTTATTTTAATATGTTTCTTTTATGAAACGCTCATGTTGTTACCTCTTGGACACACATGGTTGGATCTGACTAGCTTTCAGCAGATTTTCAGACGCTGATACAGCATTGAGCTCAGAGGATTATGCTTTTTTGAAAGGTTTTTATGACATATTCTTATTATTTTCTCAACCAAAATAATGTCATTTCCTTTTCATTGGTCCTGGAGGAACCCGTGAAAGCATTGTTGCAACTTCTATCAGTTGGCAGTTGGCACAAGTGGCTGACTCCAATTTAAAGGACTAGTTTTCCACTTCCATTGTTTTTCCATCATGTGTTGGAGGTCATGTTTTCTTGCGAATGCTAAGCATGTTTCTGTTCACTTTGAACTGCATAATGACTATCTACATGAGTTTTCCTTTCTAATTTTAGGAAATAGTTGATGTGGGTCTTGTCATGATTCTTGGAATTGATTCTGAGTCGAGACTTCATCTAGATAATTAGTGTTTCTGTTTGTTATGAAGACCAGTTGCAATAACATAGAAGGAATGAAGGAGAAGAAGGCGAGGGAGACGCAGAATCGGGGAAGAGGATGAGAATAGGAATAGAGAGAGAAAGAATAACAGAAGGGGGAGAGAGAGTGAAAGGATTTAGGGAATAGAAACTGAATATCATTCAACAACTAACCAATCTGTTACAATTCCTTAGTTATTTATACTACTAGTGCCTAATACTGCAGGTTGTAACACAGTTTCATCTTACAGAAGATTTTCTATTGTCTCTGGTGATGTTCCAATGAGCATTCCTAGTGGCAACATCCTGATCCTAGGAGTTATCAAGTTGTGGTTGGTGCTACTCTTGAAATGGGCATTGGGAAGGATGGGAAGTTACCATGGAGATTGCCATCTGACCTGAAAGTTTTCAAGGAGCTTTCACTGACCATAACAAGTCCAAAAAGAAAGAATGCAGCAGTGATAGGTAGGAAAACATGGGGAAGTATTCCCCCCGAGTACGGACACCTATCTGGACGGTGCTAACTCGTTCTGGAAGTTTTGATATCACAACTGCATAAAATGTTGTAATATGCAAAAGCATTCCATCGGCCTTGGCATTGTTGGCTGAAGAACCTTACAGTTTCTTAATTGAAAAGGTATTTGTCATAGGAGGTGGTCAGCTATTGTGGTAACATTCTTCTCAATGAATAAACTAAATATTAGTACTTCTCCATGCAGTCAATATTGATATCATCTATTTAATACAGGGAAACTATTAATGCACCAGAATGTGATGCCATCCACATCACTGAAATTGAGACAAACACTGATGTGATACCTTCATTCCTGTTATTGATTCTTCTTTGTTTCACCCATGGTATTCATCTTGGCCATTGGTGGAAAACAACATGCGATATTCTTTTGTGACTTATGTTCGTGTAAAGAATTCAGAAAATGGCAATATTTCTAAAAGCGCAGCAGCAAAATTTAATGATAATTTAAATTCCACCAAGATTGACATCAAGAATTTCGCATTTCTTCCAAAGATTACTTTTGAGGAACATAATGAATATGCATATCTAAGACTGGTTGAAGAAATTATCTCAAGTGGCATCTTGAAAGGTGAAAGGACAGGGACAAAATTTGGTTGTCACGTAATACTAAACTTGGGCTTTATATGGATCCTTCCCTTCTTTCTTTTCCAAAGTATTGTCTCTATTTCTTCTGCCACTTCAATGAAAGACATCTTTGTCATCTTTGTCTTGCATGTATTGATGCTGGCTAACACCTATGGATGCAGTACAATCTGCAAAGTTCTTTTTCACTTTTTACAACCAAGGTATCAATTCTTTACTAAAGTTCTCTATTTGTATTGCAATAATAGCTAGTTTTTTCTAAATTGATGTTTAGTCTTCTCTCATGAAATCTCATTCCCTCACCGTATGTTATTATGTGATTCTGAAATATTTTCATCTCATCTAAAAATGCCAAGTGATTATCATTTTCAGATTTTCTAAATTACACAGTATTTTGGAGAGGAATCGTTGAAGAACTTTTGTGGTTTATCAGTGGTTCAACCAATGCAAAGTTTTTTATCTTTTTCTTTTTTGCAATCAAGTGCTTGAAGTGATCAATTAAATCCATCTGCTACCTGTCCATAAAAAGTAATAAATTTGTTTGGCTTAATTTTTTCTCTCAATATTCATGGCAGATTTGTTTTTCTCATGTCATGATTCATAAATAGCATTATTGCCATTGCTGTTACTACTGCTAAGCAATCACACCAATCACGGGCTAAGAAAAATATTAGTTGCATTCTGAAGAGAACTTTATTTAAAGATGTTCTTGTGCTACAGGAGAAAGATGTTCATTTACGAGCATGCAGAATTCAGTTAAATTGACTAAAATACTTTGATGTAATTTTCCAAGTCACAACCTCAAAGAGAGGAAAACTAATTCACAATCACCAAGAGAAGAAAAAATAAAATAGATGGAAGGTAGGCAAGCTTAATCTTAATTTCTACCAACTTATTCAAAACATATCATGATCCTAAGCCTAACAACTCACAACCTTTGGGTTGTTAATCGTGAGAATTTTCAACTTTTATACTGGTCCTAATATATCTCAATGTCTTAGAGATGAGAGCATTCCTGTTCCCCCTAATGCTGCTTACTACTGATATTTATTTATGAACTTAGTAGCATCATGTTGCCAGGTTTTTTACTAGAAAATTTTCCTGCATATTATTGTTCTTCTACTTGCACATTCTTCTGTTCCTGTAATGCAGCTTCTAAGGATAAATACCCTGATAAAGGATATTGATTCATTTCAGGCATTTGACTTTGAACTTGTGATCCTCATGAGAAAATGGAGATGAAAATGGCAGTATAGATCTTTCAGAAGGTAACAATGAACAGTGAACAAAAGGCAGTAGCCGGAAATTCATCTCTCTTTGATAATTTTGCTAACAATGCCGAGCATAAAATGTTTTATGTTGATAACCAAGGCTGTTTACATTTCTTTTCCTAAAAGGGTAAAAAAAAAGTCCTACTTGTGACTGTTTTTGCCTACAGCATGAGCAGAGATAGCTTTGTTTTGGAGGAATTTGATTAGGCCTTGAAGTGCAACTTCTTCATCATTATTTTTCATTAGCTCTCCCGCAACTTGAGCAGGTGTAGTCTGAACCTCTCCAGCAGCTGTTCAATTTCTTGAAATAGTTGATGCTCCTGGATATGCAAATAATTAGATGCAAGTGTTTTGAAACCGCAGAATGTGCAGGTGCAAATCCATACGCCCTGGTCTTAGCAATACTGGGTCAAGCTGGTCTTTGGGATTGGTTGTGAACATTAATGCAACTCGACCACGAGCCATCAATGAAATTCAGAAGTCCAGAGAGTAACCTGTGATGATAAGGCAAGTTTACCAGTGATGCAAATAATTTAGTTCAAATGCTTATTGACTAAATTTTACCTCTGTAAAATCAAGCGTATGAATGAAATAGGGTATGGAATTTACCTTTAAGCACTAATATTGACCGATTGCCTGTTCCAATCAACAACCTTCTCAAATCTAAATTGCATTGAACCTTCTTTGAAAAATAACCACGTCTTCAAGGTTTACCTACTTTCCTATAAAACTCCTTTCCTGCAATGAATAGATTAAGATCTTCAATCAACGCTTTCTTCGTCTCTAAAACCATTGCTATTGTGTCAAATGTTGCAGGATGATCGAAGTTTGTGGACCCCCAATAATCAGTACCGTCGACTGTATGCACAGCTTCAGTCTTATTTTCTCTTTTGTCACTTTCGCTCGAAGAATACAAGGTAAATAAGAATTCAACGCCAAGTCTCTGTGCTTCTCTCAGAAGCAGCCTGAAACATTTGATTGGCAGTGAGGCCGTCAAATTCTTGAGTGACGATAGTGAACTGAGAAGACAAACGGATTGATATTTTTCTGTTGAATAAAGGTATTCATCGACAGGTTGGGGAAAGAGATCTTTGGCTATGGAACGAAAGAGGATGACAGTAGCAGCAAGAGAAGAGTTTCAGTTTTGGGGAGAGATGACATGATCTTCTAGATTTTATTGAATTGGGAGGAGAGGAAAACATTGTATATGTAGCATATAGACGAGAAGGTTTTGTGGGGTGTTATGCTTAAAGAGAGAGAGAGATCAATCTTGAAGAGCGAGAGAGAAAAACTAGGAAATGGAGAAGTAGAACTCTCAAAATTCTTCTGCTGATGGGGCCTTGGGCGTGCAATCCGCCTTTAGGTTTGCAATGTACAGAAAAAGAACAATCCGTCTTTAAGTGGGCCTTAAGATTCCTTCATAAAAGACCCTCGTCGCCTTTACTTTGGGCTTTTAGGTTACAATTTACAATAAATAAAATAAAAAATTGAGAAAAGCCTTTTTCACGTGGTTTAATTTTCTATTAAACAGGCTGATATTTTCCTGAGCAATCTAATGGACAGGTTGGGGAATTTGATCTTTAGCCAATGAGGCTATAGCAAGCGATGAAGGACTTCTTGTCCCACAAGAAAAAGAACAATTCGTATATACAGATGGGCCTTCGTTGCTACTCTATTTGGGCCGTCTAAGGTTAACAATTTATGAAAAAAGTGTAACTCAATGGTCCAGGACGCTGCAGAAAAATACCTTAACATGCCTTGACTGGTTGAGACCCAAAACAATTCGTTAGTGGTTTTGGAATGGGCCTAAAGCAATAACTAAATGGCCTAAAATTGGGGTTAAATAATTCATTTGGGTTGGAGTGGCCCAAAAAATTCCTTAATAGGCTAGGTTTAGGTTCAAAAAGTTTCTTAATGGGCCATATTGGGCAGGGCTTGGAATGGGCCCAATATAATACTTTAATGGGCTCGAAGTGGGCCACACATAGTTGGTTGATGGGCCAGTTCTGGCCCAAAACATTTCTTTATGGGTCTGGATAGGGCCCAAAATAATATTTTAGTGGGCCTGAATTGGGCATTAAGTAGTTCGTTGGTGGGCCAATTCTGACCCAAAATAATCCCTAAAACCCTGAAACAATTCCTTAATGGGCCGTATAAAATAAATGAGCCTGGATTAGCCCAAATCATATCCCAGTGGGCTTGGACTGGGCTTAAAACAATACTTCAACGGGCCTAAAATACGTTGATGGGCCATAATTGGGCCAAATTAATTAGTTCATGGACCTCATTAAGCCTAGATTGGGCCAGAATAGTTCCTTAATGGACATGAATTGGCCCACAATAATTCCTTAACGGACTTTGATTGGACTGGCAGTTACATCATTACGGCCCAAGAACTTATTTTAACGGGCTGGACTGGACTTGCAGTTGCACATTGAGTCTAAAAATATTTAAATGGGCATAAATTGGACTTATAATAGCACCACTGGGGCCCAAAACATTAAGTTAATGGCCTTGAATTGGTCTTGTAGTTTCACCACCGAGGCCCAAAAATTTCTTCAACGGGGCTGGATATATATATATATATATTTCCCTTGTAATTTGCTCGATTTCTTTCGAGTTTTTAAATCTTTAATTTCATGACAAAGTATCATATAATAATATTTCTTATAGGAATGAAAGGTGTATATGATGAATTGTTCTCCTGACCTCAATATTCAAGGAATTCTATTGGATATCTCTGTCCTGTTGGAAGGATTTTCTTCTGTTAGCTTTGTTTATGTTAAAGAGGTATTGTAATTGAGCAGCTCACGAGTTAGCTAAAAGGGCCCTTTCTTTATCCTTTGTTCAAAATTAATACTCCCAAGTGAACTGGATTCTATACATTTTATATATATAAATATATAAAGTTGAAAACGTGACCACATCAAAGTCTTTTTCCTCTAAAAAGGCCAAATTGAGCTTTCACGTTGATATCATCAAACCAAAAAGACACTTTGCTCTAATATCTTATAATGTTATTAATGAATCAAAATTGTTTCATCAATAAAGTAGAGTTGTTGATGTCAAAAGTATTCATCCACTAGCAACACAATCACTTGTCGGAAATTCTTAAAACATTTTGATGTTTTGCAACACTTGTATTCATCCTTTTTTAATTTTTAGAATATATTTTTTCCAATTAAATGAAAAAGCAAAAATGACACACTTATTCGAAATAATTAATTTCATTTGGAGATTTAAAAAAGTGCAAATCATCATTGATTCATCTTTGGCATAAAATTTAAGCAATTTAATGTAAGTAAATCTCCTTTTATTTTTTTTAAATATTAAAAGAAGGATTTGAATATTTTTAGATGGTCTATTTTGCATTATTATTTAACTTAACTACATAGGAATACACTCTATATAAACACTAGATTTGCTAGAAGAAAGAATAGATAATCATCAAGACCTAATTTGAACGGCAAGAGATTTAAACTTCTTGAAAGAGATATTGGATTCTAATCCTTTTCTCAACAGTTAAGCATGTGAAATTAACATAGGCTTTTACTAATAATGGTATATTTAAAATTAAAAAATTAAGAATATGAATATGCTTAAAAAAAAAATTCCTCTAGCACCAATTGCGTTATAGATTAATCAATTAGATTTACCTCATTTCACAATTTTTTTGTAAAAAAAATTAAGAATTTTATTTTTATAAAGTAAATAATACGAGACATATTTCCTGATTTTAAATTGAATATTAAAAAATATTATTTTTCCTTTTTCATATTAAGAAAAATATATATTATTATTTTTTAAAAAAAATTAAGAAATTTTAATTATAAAAAAATATCGTTTAAAATTATTTTGAGTGAAAATAAAAAATTTATATAACTGAATTTAATTAATATTGAGATGAAGATTAAATTATATAGTTGAGTTGAGTTTTAATAATTTTCAAAAAGGACAAAAAGTTAATGGCAGGATCTGTGGCCCATGGGAGTATTTTTTTTTTTTCTTCCCCCTTTATTTGCATGTGCATGGCCCTACCATGCGGAAAGGGAAGCTACAGAAGTTATTATGGGAGAACAACCTTTTCGCGTCCTTTAAATGCTTTAGTTGTAACTACACATTAATTTGTTTTGAAATCAAAGCGCCCAAAAAACAGAATTCACAATAATTTCCACAAAAAATGGGACCAAATGAAAACTGTCTTCCACTTATCTGTTGTGATTTATGAGTTACGGGTTCGGAGTGGCTGCTGTGCCAAAGTGCACAGTAGCCACTATGTGGGGCATTTTAATATTTTAAAATTAGAATTTAATAGTATTTTATTTAATGAATATATTTTTTTTTATATCGAACAAAAATCAAATGAATAATAAAAAATATATTATAAATAAGTTAAATCTAATCCGTTAGATTTGATATAAAATTTATAATATTTTTTTACTATCCATTTAATTTTTGTTTAATACAAAAAATATATCATTAGATTAGTTAAATAAAATATTATTAAATTATAATTTTTTTAAATTTTTAAATTTTATTTTAGGGCATTAGTAGCTACTGTGCACTTTGGCACAGCAAACCATGAGTTATTACCTCTGCAACTAGTATGGATAACGTTTTTGGTTTATAATTTATCATTATTTACCTTGCAAAGCATTTAACTCAAAAGCTTACCAATCTACCAGAAAGACGGGTAGAGATAGAAGCTGATATGAGATCGAAATATCCCACTAACAAAAAGCAACTACATAAATTTAGAAACAAATCTTGGAGATAAATTATAACCAATCACAGAAAGCATAACATAGGACGATAACATGAAACAAGCTATGTATATTTAGAAAAAAAATCACATTGCTGTTATTAAGTAATTTCCATTACAACAATAGAACCAAAAGATAATGAAACAGCATAGATATATTGATCAATACATATTCTACATGGAAAGGGGATTTTCTTATTTACATCACAGAACAATAACTATAAAGATCATCACCAACCACATACCAAACATCGCATCTCTGACATATCTGTGGAGCACAAGGAATAACTACTTCTTTCTTTGATGAATAATAATCCTCCTTCTTATCTTCCTTCTTTTCTTCCTTGGGAGGCCCTATACTCACAATTGCAGCAGACTTCTGAAATTTCCTGACCTTATTAATGATCTTCACTGGATCTGCTTCACCAATAACTGTCACTGTATCCTTCGACGAATCAAGGACGATAGAAGTTATACCTTCTATAGTTGCAATTAACTTCATCACCTTCTGCCTGCATTTTGAACAGAGCATCTTCACTGACACTATAGTTTTCTGCACCAGAAAAATAAAGTCAGATAACTATGTACTTTTTCTCAGGTTCTGAAAAAGTACTGCATAGTGTCAGTAAGAAGAAAATGCGCAATAGCATGTTTCTTTATAAATTTTATAATAACAAATATTAAACATCACATAAACACAAACAACTTAGTAGAGATGCAAGTCTGAGCAAATAACCTTGGGCATGTTTCTGACACAGCTATAACAAACTTATACAGACTTTAAGTGGTGTGGAACACAATTATACAGAAGGTATGGAATGATTCAGAGATGCTATATATAATTTATTTGGCACCTATTTTATCTTATTATGTAATAAAAAAAAATTATGTAGCATTACATTTACTTTTCTTTATTTTTAACAAAGAAAAAACAGAGTAAATGTAAGTAGGTGACAAGAAGTAAATGCCTGTCAGAAGGTTCTTGATTGGATCAACTGTTACCTTCAATATGCATTGAATGCAAAATTTACTCACTAATACTTTTAATTTAGGGCATGCTTTCACCTGTGATAATCTCAGATAAGCAAACACCATTTTCAGATTTCACACCCTAGCATAAAACATTCTTAGGTAAGAGGGATACTTGGAGCACAAACTGCCCCATCCAAACCTTCCATGATCACAGAACCTTCATGTCACCCAGATTGAATCCCATGCCCACATATATACAAGATTCAGAAATCACATCTAACATGGAAGGTTTGTTGCCAACGCTAACTACAGAATTGGCTTGTGCATGATAAGTATACATACGTAATTTACTGATTTTCTCAACTACAGTAATTTCACAGACAATCAAATCAATGCATTCATATGGGATGTTTTGAGGAAATAGCATTGGTAACCTGATATTATATATTGGCGTGGCCAAGAAGGGCATGGAACAGCCCTTTAGTTTATAAATCAATTCAGCTTCAGAGGGCATTGGGGTCAGCTGAATGGACATATTTAACCTTACTTCTGCCACCTCTTATAGTTGTACATACTTCAAAGAGGTTCCAAATTGGTCCCGTTCTTGTACACACAGACATCTTTAACATCTTAGCAGCTCATCATCAAGCACATGATACAGCTGCACACAACTGCCAATATATTGGACCGCATCTTTGTTCTATTTGGCCAATTAGAACACAAGACCGCTCAAACCATTCCGTCTTGGCTGCAACCTGCAGGTCCTGATCTGAAATCATGCTCTTGCATCAGGCTCGCTGATCTTCAATACAGATGCCCTGTAAAAAATGAAATTCAGCGATACAGTTAGAATCTTTGATGTGTGATTTGGATGGTAAATTTGGTACACAGTAAAATCTAATTACTGCCTATCCAAGAAGTGTATGTTATATGCTAATCATTAACTAGACTCACCTAAGCCTTAATCCCAAAATAATTAGAGTCAGCTATATGAATTAAATTCCTCCATTCCACCTAGTTTAAGGCTATGTGTCAAGCTTTGAAATACTAATAAAATTTCCATAAAAGAACATGTTAAGCGAAAAAGAAAAAAAAAACTAAAACTATCAGAAGACGCTAATGTAAGCATGGAACAAATCATTGATGCACATTTGCACTTAAAATAAACAAAATTGACAGAGTGAAGTTTGCTACAGATCAGATTGTTAGATCTTATGATTTGTCATAGGAAGTCTTCATAAATTTTTGCCTTTCATCATTGAAAGGATAAAAGCCTTGCCATGGAGTTTCCAAGCGCCTAGTTAATTCCAGCCCAGTTATATGGATTTGAAGACCATGTGGGCTTGGAATGGAATGGCAATAAAAGTAGCTAACATATCATTTTCCCAGCACTGCTCAAGAGTGTGTCTTGTCACTTTCTACCCTTCTCCCTCATTAAACTCCCATCAAATAAATAAATAAAATGCTGAATAGATCTCCATACTAAATGTTTATAAACAAGTGGACTTGCTTGGTGATTTCTTTTCACTGTGCTTGCTTGAAGATAAATCAGTGGACTCACATGCAAAATTTCTTATAGCACTTTTAAACCTTTGAACAAGTCAAATTCAGTATTACCTGTGGATACAAAACCCATAGTAATATGGGTCCAAGTATTATTAGTATTCAGCATTTTTTTTTTTACATCTCTATAAATGCAGCTCAAAAATGAGTATACAGGGCAAAAGAGATCTATACAACCAACTGCAAATAGATTGGACTAGGGCACATAGCTTTAACTTGAATATTTGAAGATGATTGCTAAACTCACTTTGTAGTTTCACACACATAAGTTCTAGAACTTGCAATCCAATCCTCATTAAGTATTCTGAGGGGCATGGTTAGTTTATAACCAGCTTCAAAGAAATGTGGTTTATGACAAGTATTTTTATTCACTAACATAAGTTGTATAGCAACTCATTTTAAGAACATTAAATGTAGAGGCTAATGAATTATATGTGTAATTTATATTTATTTGAATAATTTTCAAGACCAAAATTTTCAATCTTGGTGAAGGTAGAGAGGTAAAAAGTTCAACGGGAGACTGGAGTAAAACCTGAATTGAATTAAATTAGTAATCTTTTATCTAAGTTTAACTTATTAAAATTTATAAGTAAAATTATTAAAATAATTTCAGTAGGGTGCAAATACAACAAATTTTCTTCCAACAAATAACGTTAAATTATAAAATAATAATGTTGTCTTGTTTAATAGTTAAAATACAGATTTAAATCACAATAAATTTATCATGTTAATAAAAGAAACTAGACTAACTTTGCTTTTATAGATGATAAATGTTACAAAAATAAATTAAATAAAAAATAACTAAATTACTAATTGGTAATCGTATCCCTTTTGTGGTCCAAAATCAAATGGTTGTGGCACCCAAAAACTTGATGCGCATATACTCAACCTTAATTCCAAAATTAATTGGGATCAGCTATGTGGATTCTTTGTTTCCACTCTAAACGATTTTGGGTGACGTCTTCTGATAATTGTAATGCCTCTAAATCCCAAAAACTCAATTTGCATATGATAAAATTAATTTTGCATCCCACCCATTCAAGAGCAATCCCTCACAAGGGAAAGTAAAAATTTTAAGACATATAAAGAAAGAAACGGACACTCATCTTCCCAAAGAAATGGGTAACACTTTAGAGCCAGCAGGTGAGCACCTCCCATATTCATTTTTACAAGGAATATGCCAATAATTAAGGGAAAAGAGGATCATACCAAAGTACTTGCACTTACCAATAGAATTTGCAGTAAAGCAAGAATGCTCCATTGTCTTGTTGAATCTCACTTTATAGTTTCATAAACCTCCATGTTCAAAGTGTTGCCTTTCATATGCTTTGTTTCCACCATCTTAGCATAGCAGCTCAATATTTTTTTATCCTTTTCATAATATGCTTCCATCTTCTTTAAGGGTTTCAAATCCAAGTCAAGGAAACTCACCTGAGGCAGTTGCAATAATAAGATATCAAACTATAATAGATGATGTGTTGCTGAAGAATTTGTTAATTGATGAAACTTTACTAATTTGACACAAAACATAAATGATGCTAGCTTTCATTGAGAGATGAATTGATTGATAGAGTAGTAGGTGATGAATCACCAAGATGAATTTGATATTACCAAACACAGCATTAAATTTTAAACACCATCAGATTTGAACAATATTTAGAGCATAAATATTATGACACTTCACATTACAGAAAATTACAACCTTTAAAAACCGGAGTAGCAAAATAATTTAAGACATTATAAGAATATTGAGCACCTTTTGCAACATGAATAGCATTTTGTTTCAAGACTTCAGGAAATGATCAATTTCAAAATCCTTTGGCATAAATGCCAACATCCTGAATGACTCCTCCCTTTTCTTTGGAGGGGTGTCACTGAAATAGATCTAAACAAATTTCCTAGTAACTTGACATCAAACATGTGATCTAAGATATAAAAGAAATATGTTAAAAGCATACCTTGTAATCAAAATTTTGTTTGGTTGATTGCAGGAAAATACTGCCATATGGAGACCCAAGATCACTATCTTCCATTGGTTTAAAACTGATCATCAAACTGCAGTCCTTTGCAGTCGCAGCTATCAAATATTCCTTTACAATCTTCAAGCTCTCATCCATGGGAATGGAATGCAAGGAATCATATCTATGTGGCAGTCTCGCTTCATCCAAATGTCTGCATGCCAGGCAAGGCTGAGAGATAATGTTATAATAAGCATGAATTGCCCCCTCAATATCAAAATTATCAAGCTTTTGTACTTCAAGAAGTTGATCCAGTACTCGAGAACTATAAACTGTCTCAGCAACCAGCTCAATGAAACTCCTTGTACGCAATCTGTCATGTGCATGGATGATCCCCTTCAATGCATCTTCAAAAGCTTTTTCAATCACAATACTTGTTTTGTTTGTGCCACCACCCAAGCCCCCAAATATAATAGAACCATTTAGAAATACACGGAAATTGTTCTGAGGAGTGGTGTAGAGATCATTGATGGCTTTATGTATTCTTTCCTTAGAACCAGAGAAAATGTCCAAAGGATCATACTGGCTTAACTCAGATATCTGAAAAATTAGCATGATTGATTGAGAATTAAATTCCAAGAACTGAGAGAAGAACTCATTAACGAGGTGCACAAGCCTTTTAAAGCTAATATTAACAATAAAGTGGGAGTCACTTTTAAAGTTCATAGCATCATCGAAATAACTCCGTCATGACTCCCATATTACAGGATAAAAACAAAAATTACCTCATGCTGGCACAACTTCAGGACCTGGTGCATTCTAAAACGAGTTGTGCTCCTTTTAATAGCATTTCTTTCGGCTATGAATCTTGATATTGGGAGAAATCCACATTTGGGCTACTTGATGGAAACAAATAGGGAAGTTATAAAGCCTATAAGGAAAAGATATTGCTCACAAACAAAAAAAAAACTAACACCATAAGAGAAAAAAATGAAACAAACAATAAATAATGTGCAAGTACCTTTATCTCAACAGATATGCAGGTTATAACTTTAAGGCTACCTGAGATGAAGAACAAATGACCACTTCTAAGTATCATTCTACAAGATAAATAACACTGTTAAATCATAAAGTAATCCACCCTTAAGTTTTTGCATTATGGACACTTAAGTATATGTCCTACAAATTTTTCCAAAATGTTTATTACATGAGGTAGGGGGCGTTGCAAAATTTAACTGTTATGCTACGAAGGCAGGTAGCCAAGTTAATGTCCTGTCACTCGTATTATAGTGAGTATGGATACCATAGCCTAGTATTGCCAAGAAACAAAGAAAACGGTGTGTCTGATTGTGATTGCAACTAAAACAAGCATCAAAGTAGAACAAATAGGATAGAATGGAATTTCAGGTAAATCAAATTTGAGCCATTTGTCCGTCCTGTTGACTTAAATAAGCCATCAAATAAAAAATCCTATTTTATGACTAGCTAAATGTTATACAAACAGATGATATTCATCAATACCTAGATAAGTGCAGCAGCGAAAACATGTCAAGACCAATTTTGACATTTTGTATAAAGAACACTTCAAGAGCATGGTAATTACCACGAGGAAACAAAGAATGATCAGTCATGAGAAGCACAAAATCTCGGTCTGTATCAACTTTGGCAGCATCAACTCGCCAGGCAGGACGCTGGCAAATCACTTTCTTCTCTATGGATTCAAGAAAATCTCTAGATACTAAGACATGCATCTGCAAAGTTCCAAGATCATAAACATCAGAAATCATAATTAAACCATTGCTTCTCCTCAAATTAAAATATATATTTTACTCAACACCTTCAAATGCATTTGTAAACAAAAGAGCAAATCCAAAATTGCCAAACATATATGATAATTCTATATATCTACCTTTGAAGGACCAAAGAGAAGAGAAGGCAAAAACATAATAAATAATATAGAAACAATTAAAAAATGAAAATCAGTTGAAAGAGAAGAAGAAAAGGGCATACACCGGCATCAACGTGTTTGGGACCCAACAAAGGGCTCATAACATGCTTCATATAAAACCACTCCGCTAGTTCTTTTGTAGGAGCCGATACTAGCTCGTTAGACTCTCTCCATAACAACTGTTCTTGCTCTGTTAATACTGTGTGATCCTCTAGACAATTTGAAGACCCATTCCTCACTATTTTTTGTATTCTCATTACCTTCCCAATCTTTGTACCATAAGTATTACATATCAAACAAAACAGTTCAAATTAAACTTTACATATACTGCATTAGCTTTTTCACTAACAAAATTAAACAAAAATATTAAAATTGAATTGGCGGAAAGAAGAGTCCATGAACATACAAAAACGGGGGATGATCCGGTATGAGCGAGGACTAAATTAGCTGCACCTTCGCCTTTGTAAACCCAATCCGCAGCGTCTTTTTGTTCTAACTTCATCTCCATTCTGTAAATATGGGAAGCTATCTGTAGTTCATTACACCATGAGATTAATAACAAAATGCGAGAAAAAAATAAATGAAAGAAGATAATTCACCTAAAAAATGTCGAGAATAGCTAACACTGGCTGATCTGAAAATCGACACTACGAAACCGATTTTTAAAACCCTAGAAAGAGACACTCGCAAACTCAAAAAGAATCGATAAATGAGGGATCCAAATTGAAAACAAAAAGGCGAGATACTTCACACACACTCTCTCTCTCTCTCTCTCACACAGCTCCAATAAGCTGAATTTAAAGCCAAAAGTTGCATAAAGTGATGTTAAAATCAGAATTAGTAACGCTTTATTTCTTGGGAAACGAGAGAGACCTTTTTTCAATTCGATTTTTTATCAGTCTAATTTTCCAGTTGACCTAATTGGACACACTACAAATTATGAAATGGAGATTTTTCTCTTGAAAATGTGTGCCTGCTTTCTTTTCTTGTACGTTGGGGACTAATGAGTCATTAAATAAAAAGATAAAATGAAATTAAGTTCAATTGTTCAACAATAGAAGCAGATATTGATGCGGATTCACACCTACTTGTCTTGTATCTTATCCGGCACTAAACCCAAAACCCCTTATTTTAGTAACTGGAGAAAAAAAAGTGAATTTGAAAAAACCCAGACAAGTGACACGTGATCCACGACGTTGTTGTTCACGTGGATCAGAAAAGACGATCAATTTTGGATCACACTAAAAATCTAAAGTCCATCAGAAGATCCCAGACAAACCCATTAGTTTTATAAGCAAAGCAACCCAATTGAAGGGACAAAAGTTAACCAATATAAAGTCGAATACAATATAATTTATATTTTAAATAAAAAAAATTATTAATTAAAAATATATAAATAAAATATTAAAAAATATATATATAATATATAATCAAATCAGATTCAAGTCACACATCATTATTATCCCATCCCACACGAATAAAAAAAAAATCATCTTGTCTCATTTACTAATACTCGTTTTATTCGAATAAAGACGAAATGGATATTTATAGGATCAAACCGAAATTATCATCCCTATAATACCGAAGGACAAAGGTCCATAGCTGAAAAATAGAACAACTTCATATGATAAATTGATAACAAAAATATATGCCTTTTTCTTCTTCTTCTTTATTTCTTTTTTTTTTTTTTTAGATTTATTTGATCTTAAATTTTCAGATTGCAAGTTAGTATCTTTTTCTTTAATTTTTTTGAAAGAATATAATTTAATATTTTTTTCCTAATTCAAGTAAAAAAAATGGATGGTGAATTTTTAATTTTAAAGACAATTAAAGTGTCACTTAAAAATTGATTTATATTTGAAATTTATTTTAATAACTAAAAGAAATTAAGCTTAAAGACTATGTAAGAAAAAATTGATTTATTTTAAAATTTATTTTAATAATTTAAAAAAAATTAAGTTTAAAGAAATATAATTGTTTATAAAAAAAATACAGTTGTATTCAACGGATTAAAAAATAAAAATAAATCAGACTTAAATTTAATAACTCTTTAAATCATAAGTTAAAGTTTTAGAAAACGCAAATAAATAAATGAAAGGAAGAGGAAAAAATATTATAAAATAAATAAAAAGAAAAGTACTCAAAAAATAAAATAAAAAATCAGAAAGCATAAATTATCAAATAATCTAACACAATCTAAAAAAATTTTAACGAAAAATAATTATATTTGGTGAATTCAGAAAATAAAAATAAATCAGATTAATTTGAGAATCATAAAACAAAAAAAAAAATAAAGGAAAAAGGAGAAAAAGAAGCAAAGGAACAAAAAAAAAATAATATGTATTTTCATCCTCGTCAAAAATATTTTTAAAAACTAAAAAAAAATAGCAACCGAATTTTTAAGTTTTGAATCACAAAAATCGCGAATGGAAACTCTTAAATAAACATAAATGTATTTCTAAAAATCATAAATGAGTATTTTTTTTTAAATGAGAAAACGAGATTTGTCTATTCTCATCCTGCAAACAAACACCCCTGTGTATGCATCAATTATCGAAATAAGAGCTTCATGCTATAAAAGTTATGCACAATTCAAGTGTGCATCGTTTTCTTAAATTAAAATATTTTAGGAAACAAAAGTTAAAACACATTTTTGTACTTCAAGTGTTTATCCATTTTAAAACTAAATAAAAATAAGAAGAAGAAGAAGCTATTGCACGTGTTAATATAGGGCATAACATAATTTGACATTTGAGCACAAAAAACCATGTGTATTTTACTCTCCCCATTTACTGCATGAAAATTATAATTAATTTATGACCAACACGAGAAAAGTTTTGAGTAAATAACTTGAAGAGATAACACAATATACAGATTAAAAAAATCTAATCTAATATAATAAAATCAGACCATAGAACATTCTCAATGTATATTTTTTTTTTGTGAATTTTTAAATTTTTTATTTAATTTTAAATATTTAAAATAATAAAAAAAAATATGAGATAATTAGTGGAGTATTTGATATAAAAGTCTAAGAGTTTTTTTTTATATATATATATAATAATTTTATTTGAACAAATTAAATGACTAGGTAGAGAAAAATAACATGTTAATTATTTTCATTTATGATGCATAAGAATAACACACTGTGCACAAAGAAAATAATAATAATTTGATTTATCACTCTAAATGATAATATTTATTTTCTCAATTTATATTATAAATATAAGAGTTAAATTAATTAAAAATTATAATTATTTTAAAATTAATAATTAAAAATATTACCTTTAACTAAATAAAAATAAAAAAAATATTTAATTAATATAACTTTTTATATTTATTTTTTATCAATATGATTTCATATATTATTATTAAATTGAATAAATGTATGCACCTAATCTCAATACAGACAAGAGGGATTAATATTTTTCCAAAACTGAAATTGGGAAGGGTGCTACGAGACTATCTTTTTAAAGCCAGTGATAGATGAAAGGTTTATCTTTTATATTTTCGCCATCATAAATATATATTTTTTTTAAAGCTGCACAATAATAGGTACGATATAATACATTATTAAATTCACAAAGCAAAAATATCATAATAACATAAAGTTTAAATGCTACATATGTAACACACGTACGTCCAGTCTATGACTATGAGAGAGACATTTCTCAAAAAAAACTATGAGATAAGACTCGAAACAAAGGGAAATCATGTGATTGTTTTAGCTTATCTAATACGAATTGCTATTATTTTTAATTGGCACCATTAAAAAATATTAATAATATTTATTAAAATTACGTTTTAATATATGAATTTTAATTTTTAAATCATATTATAAATTTATAAATCTATTATTTGGATAATGTAAAAAATTTAAAATTTGAAATTTGAAAAAAAATGGAGACTTTAAATTAAAGATGAAAATATAAATTTAAAATAATAATTAAGTAAAAAATAGTATTTGAAATATTAAATTTTTAAGGTGTTAGGTATTTGAATCAAATCCAAATATATTTATGGTCTGTTTGGATGATAAAAATTTAGACTTTAAACTTTAAATTTTGGTTAAATCTCTTATTTGAATCATTAAAATTAAGTAGATTTAAATTTGATTAAAATATTTAATAAAATTTAACACTTCAAAATTTTAATATTTCAAATATTTTTTTAGATAATTATTTTAAATATATTGTCTTCACTTTTAACATAATTTTTTTTTTTCAAATTTAAAATCTAAAATTTCAAATTTCTTATTCTCTTAAAATAATAAATTTATAAATTTATAAATTATAAATTATAAATTTAAAATATAAAATTTTAAATCAAAATTTTAAATTCAAATATATGCATCTAAACACAACCTTAATTTTAATAATCCAAATATAAAATTTAATCTAAATTCAAATCCAATGTTCAAATCTTTATCTTCCAAACATACCATAAAAGAATTTAACTTAATCGATATAACAAGAAGTGAATTTTACTACTAAAAATAAATATATGACAGTAAAATACAAAATTACTGCTCAAAGTTAACATATAACAACAACTTTAAAAGTCATTGTCCAATGCTGTAAATAATTTTTTTTTACCTTTTAAGTGTTACAGGAGATAAATTATAAATTAGCGGTAGTTGAGATTTAAATATATTACATGCTTATTGAACTTTAGACAATTGTAAAGTATATAAACTATGTAAAAAAAGATAAAAAAATTGTCGCTTTCAGCAACAAACTAAGTTTTACTGCAAAAAACTATAGAGCTTTAACTTCTTAACAATATGTGCTGTAATTTATTTTTATTGCAATAAGTTTATAGCAACAATTTTTAAATTTTTAGAAGCAAAAATGGTTGTTGTCAGTCCTAACATTTCTTGTAGTGGTTTATTTTATAATTAAGTTATTAATGAGCTAGTGAAATAATTTTGTGATAATCATTCATTATAATTATGAAATTATGAGAAGGATAAGAAATATAAAATACAGATGCGTATTTAAAATAGGATCAAAACTCATCATTTTGGAAAATTATTATATTGCATAGAATTACAATTCTCGTTTTTATACACATAATGAAATGCACTATACATAGTGATAGGATAAAATGAAATCCATATGAATTACAGGCAAAATCACTATATGATAGGCAAATATATTAGGTTTTTGGCAATATAATTATCAAATTAAATATTTTATTTTAAATTAAGATTTTATTAAAATGAGATTTTGTCAACCCAGATTATATTAAAAATAAACATCAATTTACTTGCTATAAAAAAAAAGTGATTGAAATATTTCAAGATCTAGTTTTGAGAAAATTTAGTTTTGAGTTATTGTCAAACGTGAAAAAAAAAAAACGATTAATTTAAAATTTAATAGTTCCCGACAAAATCTGATTTTAAGGCTTTAAATTAAATTGCTAAACACCCCCATAAATTTTGTTGTCTCATGGTCCAAAATCGCTATGCAGAAAATGATTTTAGCCTTACTAGGAAATATTCTTTGTTGCCGTCTAATAGTTTGTTTAAAATAAATAAATTATATAAATTTTATTTTCAATTTTATATTTTAAAAAAATTATTACAAATATTTATTTCAATTTTATGAATTTAATTTTATTATATTAAACACAATTAACCATATCGCATTAAAAAAATGAATTTTTAAATAAAGTCTATAAAAATAAAAATAAAATATATTTCTTATGGACAAAAATACTTTTTCTCTTTTTCTCTTTTTCATTCTATCTCTTATCTTCTTAATTCTCTCTCTCTCATTCTCTTCATCACACTTTCTTTTTCTCTCTCTTCTTACAACTCTCCCTCTCCCTCTTACATTTTTCTTTTTTTTTTTTGCCAATTTTTTATTATATTTATAAATATAAAGTAATTATAAATATAAAACATATTTATTTTTAATTATTTTATTTTTATTATATTTATTATATTAAAGGTTTTTAGGAAATTAAAAGAAAAACAATACATTTATAGATTTGTTCTAAATATAAAAATATAAAATTTAATTGAATTTTATATTTTAAATTATATTTTTATAAATATGAGATTTTATTCGTAAATAAATTTAAAATTTATTTATAAATAAATTTTATATTTATGATTCATTTATTTTAAATGTACCAAGAATTCCAGTGGAATACGCCAAGTTTAATCAAGTGTAGCATGTTTTATATGTTGTGTGTGTGGATCATAATTTGTTTTTCATTTTAATCATGTTAAAAAAAAATCTACTCATGTTTTACTTCGAAAACTACCAAATTTACTGATAACTTGATAAGCTTTTAGTTGAGTGATTTTAGGTGATGTTTGAATTGAAAGGTTTCAAAAAATTCATAAACTTTGTTAAAATTTATTTTTGATTAATAAAAAAATAATTAAATTTATGAATTATATAAAATCTATTATTTATCATAATCTTTTATTTTGAAGGATTTTAAAATCTATGTGAAATTTTGAAAAAAAAATTATTTTAATAAATAAAAGATTTTATAAATTATTTTTTTATTATAAAAATATCATTAAAATTCATAAATTTTATTTTTATTCCAAACATGATAAATTTTGTAAATTTATGAAATATAAAATTTAAATTTTTTAATTTTATAAATTTTGATAAATTTTATAAATTTTAAAACCCTCGATCCAATCCAAATGTGATCTAAAATCATCTCTAAAATTTAAATTTATGAAGTTTTAAGTTTCAACTCCTAACAAGTCAAATTTAAGAGAAGAAAAACAACAAATAGTTGGTCAAGATAATTTTCTTTTTGTTTTTTTCTCTTTTTTAAGCTAGCATTAGAGTTAAACTCATTATCTTTATTGTGTGCGTGTTGTTTTTTTTTTTAAACATCAAGTCTTTTCTTCTTGGGAAAAATCAAGACCAAAATATACTTAGAAAAGGAAACGTTTCGAAAACTATCAAATATCTTACATACAACATATGTTGCACATTTTCCATTAATGGCCACACTTTTTTTATTATTATTATTTTTCAAACACAATTCACGGGTCTGAAAATTTTGAACTTGTTACCCTGTGCATGTTTAGAAGTTCACATTTGCATATTCCTCATCTGTGTTGGGCAAGTTAATTAATTGCGTTTGATAATAAATATCTTAATTATAAAATATATAATTATTATTATTTTTAAATTTAAATATTTTTAATTTATTTATTAAATTCATTAATTATTTTAATTTTCTTAACCTTTTTAATTTTCTCATATTTTATATCTCTTAATTTAATAAATTAAGAGAATTAATAAATTTTATAAACTTTTTTAAGTAAATAATTTTTATAAAGTTTTATAAATTTTTAATAATTTTTACATAATTCAAAACTTTATGAATAATTTTTGTAAATATAAATAAATTTTTATAAATATTTATAGATTTTAATTGATTTATAATAGTTACTTTGATATTTGGTGGATTGTTACTTCTAATAATAATTCTTTTTTAAAAAATAAAAAAATAATATTATTAATGTAAGTATGAGTATATAATCTATATATTTAAAAGAATGATTTTGAAAAATGAATTCATTATTTACTGTAATCCTTTAGTTTGGGTTGATTCGATTCAGATAAGTTTGGTTATTTATTTTATCAATATATAAAAAAAAATTATCAAAAATCTTTCAAAATCTTGATAAAAAGTGAAAGATAATTTTGAAGAAATTTTGTTAATACTAACTAAAAATCATTCAAAATTTTTTAAAATCTTGAAAATAATTTTAAAAAGTTTTGTTAGTACAACATATAAAAAATTATCTAAAATTTTTAAAATTCTATTTCTTTAAAAATTAATAATTTTTTAAATAAAAGTATATTTTTAAAAACTCTACAAAAATTTTAATTGAATACCTTTTGAGTTTCACAAATTTTTTTAGAGTATTTAAAAATTTTAATTGAATATCATCTTACTTTCATAGAGTTTTTAAAAATCTGCATTGAATATATCCGATTTTTTAGATGCATAATTTTTTTAAAAAATTTAGATTAAATACACATGTTTAGAGCAGTTTTCGAGAATACAATTTAAAGTAAATGTATGTTTTTTTCTACTTCACCAAACAATTGAAGTATAACTTCTTTTTTTTACTGAAATAATTCATTAAACTTTATTTTTAATTAAATGTTTTTGAAGTATTAACAATTATTGAAAATTGTTATATATGTAGGTTTTCAATAATTATCAATAATAAAAAATTAGTTATTGAATAATGTTATCGATATATTTCATTAGATAAAATTTTAAAACTTAATTTTTTCTTCTTAGTATTGAGTTTTTAATATAAATTTACAAGAATAAAATTAGTTATTGAGATTAAAAAATTTATTTTTTATATTAATTATTTAATATATTTATATTTAATTAATATGAAATTTTTTCTATATTATATTTCTTAACAACTTCTCAAAAGTTAACTAAATTAAGATAATTTTTTATTAAATCCAGTTGACACTTGCAAATTTAAGATATGAATTAGATAAAAAAAAAAATTAAAATCTAAGGTACATATTAAGAGAAAAAATTAAAAATCTGGGAAAAAATTATATTAGATGAAGAATAAATTTTAAAACCTAAGGATAATTTATAAAGGGTCAAAAAAGTTAATTGAATTTAATTTAAATTATGATATAATGAGGTGCTTTTAGAATCGATTAAATTATGATATTTTATTAAGTTTTTAGTATATATTTAGTAAAACTAACTTTAAAATCTAATTATTAAGATTTGAAAATATAATTTTATATTAATTATTTAATATATATGTACTTAATCAATCAATGTAAGACTTTTTTTTTTAAATTATATTTCTTAACACCCTATAAATTAAAAACTAACAAGATCACATGAGTCTGGATTAACTATAACAATCTCATGCTAATTATTTCATTGATTTATATATTTCAACTTACCTATAAATTTGCTAACTATGAAGAGCCGTGGCCAACCATTTTGACCTGTCCCAAAACTAGTTCTGATCGGAGAACCACAAAAAATACAAAATATAATTAAATAATAATAATAATATGTAAATCTCATGCCGATATTGCTCGCTTTCTAATTTCATCAATGTTCTCAAAATCGGATTAATCAAAAAATTAATAAAAATAAAAAGTTAAAGAGTTAGAGATTCAACTTGTTAATATTTCTTAATGATGATTACATTTTATTAAAAAATTATATAATTATTTTCAATAAATCCCGTGTCATGTAACAATTACATTAAATTAAAAAAAAATATTACATTTATTTTTAACAACAGTCTTCCAACTATAAAAATGGCCTCTCAAATTAATTTAAATTCATGAGAAGAAGTATATTGGTCTTTTACATCTCAACCCATTAATGAAATCCACTTCAAGTGAAATGTTCTAAGATTATATTTTTTTTTTATTTTCTTTTTTATCATGAATATTTAGTTAATATTTGAAACAAATGAGATTTTTTTTTATATATTCATTAAAATTTATTTTTTTTTCCCTTTTAAAAATGGATAATTTGTTTATATTTAGATGAAATGATATTTTTTTTATATATATCCAAAATTTTAATTTAATTATTGGATTGTAGTTTCCTTTTATTATATATTTATATTGTAATTGACACATTTGATATTAAATGAAATTATTAATATATATGATAAATATTTATATTTATAAGTTTTATTCAATTATATTTGGCTCCTCAAATATAAAATTTTAATTCCGTCTCTGCTAATACGTATTTTTTTTTTAAAGAAAAGGTCAAGCTTAATTTTTTTAAAAATAAGTTATTAATATTTAAATTCCTTGCGTCTTAAATTATAATCCAACAAAATTTAAATTCTAATTATATTAGGGGATAGAATATCATATCATTAATATTGTTTACACTACGAGAATACACATTTTTCACTTGACTAATTATAATATTAATATATAAAAATAAAAATTATTGAGTGCATCGAATGTATATATAATACATTGCATGTTTCACACTAATAAATACATAGAATTTATAGAAAGCATGAATCTCAATTTAAGAGAGTGATCAAATTGCATGCACTGCATCCAGTAGGAAAATCCCAAAAAACAAATAGGAAAAAAACAATATATAGCTTGTAACACGTGTACACGCTTTTAAGGTTTGTTTGGTTGAGGATTCTTTAACTTTCTTGTAGACTTCCCACCCATGTTATTATTAAAAACTACCATCTCCTACCCAAACAAATAGTTCTATTTTATTTCATAAGTAAATTAAAAAATTTAACTATTTTCTGTTCATTACATTAATTTTATCTTTTTTTTTTCTTCTAAAATACCTTTGCTTAAAGTATTTTTATTATATAATTATAAATATTTTTTTTTTCAATATTTACAATAATTAAATACTTCTATTTTTAACCTAAATTTATAATTTCAATATAAAAAAATAAAAATATAATTAATATGTGTGATAATATTGATGTAAATTAATAAATAATATAATAGATATTTACTTATTAAATTAATATTTTAAAAAAAAATAAAACTATATTTTAGGACGGACAAAAAAAAATAACAGTATCTTTTTTAGATAGAAAAAATATTTTATTTCTAACATCAAGACATTTTTGGAGTAAATTTTATTTACATTTAATATATATATCAATTTAATAGTATAAAATTTATGCAGCGAAAAAAGTCATTAATGACTTCTAATAATAAAAAAAAAAAATTGACGTAATAGTCATATTATTTAAAAAATTTTACAGTGTCTGCTTTTATATATAGAGAATCCAATTTCTGAAACTCTCACTAAAGAGAAGAATCAATCTTATTAAAGTCTTTAACGGAGATCAGAAAGAGATGGAAATAATGCAAGTGTTTCACATGAACAAAATAGATGGTGAAACTAGTTACGCCAAAAATTCAATTCTCCAGGTTTAATTAATTAATTAGTTATACTGCTCCATATTATTTCAATTTCAATATTATTTAATTGTAAAAATATTATAGTAATTTAATTTGAATTTTGCAGAGCAAGATCATCTCTACTGCAAAACCAGTAATGGCGGAAGCAATACTGGAAATGTTATTCACCCTTAATATTCCGGAAAGTTTTGGCATAGCAAATTTGGGTTGCTCTTCTGGACTAAATGCTTTGCTAGTGATCTCTGATATACTTGATGTAATCTACAACAAATGCAAAGATCTGGATTATCCAACACCAGAGTTTAGGGTTTGTCTGAATGATCTTCCTTGCAATGACTTCAACTGTATTTTTGGGTTATTGCCAAATCTCTACAACAAATTAAAGGAAGTGAAAGGTGTAGGATTTGGACCATGCTTTATATCAGCCATGCCTGGTTCTTCCTATGGTAGATTGTTTCCTGCTAGGAGTCTCCACTGTGTGCACTCTTCTTCCAGTCTTCACTGGCTCTCACAGGTTGGTCTGTATATATGTACATTCCTTAATTATCATGTCACTAGTATATCATACTAATTAGCTATGGAGTTCTAAATTAAGAAATTGTGCGGAACCTATAGGCAGATCTTGATTAAATATTAAATATGTTGCAGAAATTTACCACTTTCGGAGAACAAATCTCTATTATGTAGATTCTAGCAGAGTCATCTGGTCTGGTCCCTTTGGTTTGACTGAGAATTAAGAACAAACAAATTAATCTATATATGATTCATTGATTCGAAGGAGTAATCTTCTCTTACTTATTCATCAAAAATTAATACCAATATTAATCCAAAACAATATTAATACCAATAAGCTTTAATTAGATGGTTACAACTTACAAGCTATTGTGAGATTACAAGTTTATTATACTCCATCCAAACCTAACAAAAAAAAAAAAATTATTATTGCACACTTATACTATATACTCATTTTTTAATTTTTTTTCACACATAGAAACTAATTAGATAAATTATTATCACAGTTTTAAGATCTTTCTTAATTAGTATTTTAGTTCATACCTTTTGAAAAATAGCATTTTTAGTTCCAAAAGTAACTTAAATTAAAAGTGTAAAATTTTCAGAGATTATAATAATCCATTTAAATTAAATAAAAATTGTAAGATTTTGAGAAACAAAAATATTATATACTAAAATATTTCTAAAGGATTCGGAAACATTATATTTTCAAATTTTGAGCATGAAAGATTGAAAGTATTATATAAATTATAAAAATATTACACAAAAATTTAAATGTTGGTTATTAACAAATATCATAAACTAAAAGTGTTATTTTTTTAATAATAAAGACTAAAATATTAATTAAAATAAATCTCAAAAGTATTATAATAATTTACTCAAATTAATTTATATTATATATCATCTGACTACATGCAAAAATATTTAAATCGCTCACCTTTCTTTCTAAACTTATACAATATTTTTATTGACAATGGTGGATCTAAGATTTTAAGTGAGGAGGCGAATATTCAAGTCAGTTTTGTTTTATAGAGTTAAAAATCTAAATTTAAAAATTGTTAGATTTAAAAAGGAAAAAATAAAATATTTAAGGGGCAAATATTAAAAAAAATAAATTAGAAGACAAAAATTTAAAAAAAATTTAGAAATATAAGTGTAAAATTTTTTTTAAAAAAATTATGGAATTAAGGGGTAACTTATAAACTTTTTAGAGGGGTAAAAATAAAAGTTAAAAGGGCAAATATGAAAAAGAAAAATAAAAAGTAAAAGAGGCAAATATTTAAAAAAAAAAAATTCTAGGTGAAAATTAAAAAAAAAAAATATGGGGCTAGGATAGTTAGTTAGTCTCGGAAAAAATAGATAATTATTTTTTCTTTGAAAAAAAAATTATATATATGAATGGGACCAGCCAAATTAGAAGCATTATTGTACTAATTTAGCTAGAAAGTAGGATGATAATTTTTTAGATAGTTGTAATTTATTGTATTAAATTATGAATTAATTAATAATAATTATGTTATGATATAAATATAATAATTAATTAAAAATATATAACACCTGCATATATCTTCATAATCTAATGTAATTTCTCTGACAGTCGCATGGACTACGGTGTTCCGTTTTCTGTCATTAACTAGCAAGTCTCAGAGGCCACAGGCGCTATTTGTATGGTCCTAGTGCGTCTGAAAATAAATAATTTAATTTGATTGAACTACATATTCCTGCCAAACAACCCTTCTAATTTATAAACCACACAACCTATACTCTTTTGTAGCCATTCTCTTTAGTATTTCTCGTTAAATTCGCGATAACTTTTGTGTTTTAAAAGGTTTGAATTTCAAATTTTTTACCTCTCACATCTCTCAAAAAATAAAAAACTAATCAAATCACACCTAATTTATAATTATTATATTTTTTTATGTTTTATTTTGATATATCCAAAATTTAATTATTTTATTCTCTAATCCAAACTGTATTTATCTTAATATTATAATAATATACTCAATAAAAAATATATTTAAAATAAATATAATAATTAAAAGATATTTAATGTAAAAGAGTCTGAAAAATCTCTAAAAAAAAAAGAGAGAAGACCCACCAAATTACACTTGAATGATAATTATTATATTTTATTTGTATCATAATAAACTTTATAATTTTTTTTAATATATTTCAAATTTAATTATTTTTTTTCTAATTCAAATTATATTTTATCTTAATATTACAATACTACTTTCATTAAATAATGGGTTAAAAATAGAAATATTAATTAAGAGATATAAAATGTGAGAAAATTAGAATAGTGAAAGAATATTAAAATAATAAATTAATTATATATATTAAAATAGTTTAAAAAAAAAATTTATTAATTATATATTTTTATAATTAGAATGTTTATTGCGGTACAAAAAAAGTTATAATTATTAACACTATTTCTCTTATATATTTTTAAGTTATGTGGAAGTCTTAAGTCACGAAACGATTATTTGAAATAATACAAAAATTTGGGCTGATAACAAGTTATTCATGCTTACAACTGTTGTTAAAATATATGAATTGTATAGGTCCCACATGGTCTAGATACAGGCAGCACACCCATGAACAAGGGGAAAATCTATATATCAAAGAGCAGCCATCAGCAATTCCAAAAGGACTTTTCAGCGTTTCTGAAATCACGTTCACAGGAATTAGTCCCTGGAGGCTGCATGATTTTGTCATTCATAGGCTGGAGATCCTCTTATCCCACTACTGATGAGAGTTGCTATCAGTGGGAACTCTTAGCTGAAGCACTAATGGCCTTGGCTTCACAATTCTTAATATGATATTAAAATCTTTCGAGCAAAAAAGTTTGAAGTTATATTCTGGCCGCACTTCTTTTATTGGCCTGTTAATTATTAATTAAATAAATACTTCGAAAATTGAAATATGCACATATTAGTGTGATTATTGACTACTTGTATTCTAATATTTTAACAGTCAATACTAAACTGCAACTAAATATGCAAAAAGAATCAGAATTGAGATTTGACTGTTAATTATTTAATTTGTTTGCACGGACTGATTGAAGAGGAAAAGATAGATTCTTTTAATGCCGTGCAGAAGAAATAAAGTTTGAGGTACAAAAAGAAGGTTCCTTCATTATTTATAGAATTGAAGCCTTCGAAATCGATCGGGATGGAGGGTCCTCATCAGGTGATTATATGCATCCCCAATTTGCTATACTATCTCGTGGGCGGAAAGTGGCCAAGACAAATAGGGCTGTGGTGGAGTCATTGCTTCGATCTCATTTTGGCCACCGCATAATGGATGATTTATTTAAGATTTATGCGGATTTAGTGGATGATTACTTATCTAAGAATAAAACCATGTACATCAATTTAGTCATTTCTATATTTAGAAATGATTCCTAGTAATTTACTAATAGTAATAAGAGGACAAGTCTATAAGAGACTGAAGAGATGGCTCAACATACTTCTTCCTTACAATATGCAACACACATTAAAATAAAATGAAATAGTAGCTACTAGCAAGGTGTGGGCTATTTTGGCTTGTTCATGCATTATAATGTAAAAGAGCATAATCCAATTCTTTCCTATTAATAATGAATAATAATTGCTTTTTAGACCTGGGCCATTATTATATAAACAAGATTGACAAGATAAAGCATTATACGAGTCTTGCCCACATTCGAGGGCAGCAAATTGAAGAGGATTGACTATATCACCATACCTCATTACAAGACTGCAGGCCAAAATACCGACATTAACATAATAACATGTATTGTAAACCGTACAGCTGTAACAAATTTCAAATATTTAAACGGGACAATTCTATTAATTAATGTTCTTCTCCACCACTAAATCAGAGCTAACAAAAAAAAAAAAAAAATGCTCTCTCTCTTTTTGCCTTATTCACATTCAAATCGACTTTGTTTCTACGCAGTTTTTGTTCTTTTTGCCTTATTACTGTTATTTTTAATAGTGAATATGCTATTATTGTATTCTAATCATCAGGAATCTATGGCTAATATTCCACCTGGTAGTAGAGGATTTCCTTTCATTGGAGAGACCCTAAACTTCATGGCTGCCATCAATAGTGCCAAGGGTTTTTATGACTTTGTTACAATTCGCCGCCTAAGGTCTTTTGTTTTTCTCTTAATTTTCGAAATAATTAACATTGCAATTGAAATTAATTCTATGAAATTGGCCTAATCAATTAATTGATTGATTAATGATCTTTATTTTGAGTACAGGTATGGTAATTGCTTCAAGACCAGCATATTTGGACAGACCCATGTTTTTGTTTCGAGCACCGAGTCAGCCAAGGCAATATTGAATAACGACTCTGGTAAATTTACCAAGAGATATATTAAATCAATCGCAGAACTTGTGGGAGATCAAAGCCTATTGTGTGCTTCTCACCAACACCACAAACTCATACGTAGCCGTCTGATTAATCTCTTCTCCACCACTTTCCTTTCAGTATTCATCAAACAATTTGATCAATTAACTGTTAAAAGTCTTCACACCTGGGAAAATGACAGCACAGTCATTGTACTTGACCATGCACTTAAGGTCAGTTAGTTTTCTTTTCTTAAATCTAACTTAAGATGTTATAAATTTTTAAATTTTAATCCTTTTTTTACTTTAAAATATTCTGATGCACCAACTAAAAATATTTTACAATTAGAACAACGATAGTTCACAAGTGTAAATAATCAATTCGCCAACGAGACTTTGGTATAGCTTTAAAACAAAAGCTGTGGTCTTAAAATGTCTTAAATTCGATCCTATGTTAGGTTTAAATATAATTATAGGATTGAACTTTGAAAGAGTTTATATTTAATACTTGTTAACGTATAATATCTATTGAAAAAGAAAAATAATCAATTGAAACAAACCTATCAGATTTGAATTGGATTTGAAAGGTATACATTCCATTTGAAGTGCAAATGTTGGGTTTGGTGGGCCCATACTTGCCTGAACCTGTAGTTCTGACTTTTTAACAATTTGATGGGTCCTAATACCATTACTAAGTGGTCGGCCACTTAAAGTCTTAAACCAAGTGGCCAGTGCCTATTGTATCATTTCAATTTTCAGTTTGGGCCCTAAAACTACAATACAAATACCAAGAGTCCATGGACTTGAACAAATATTATGGGCCATTACAACAAACTCAATTTTTTGATTTGGGCCTCATAGATCCACTTATCCTGTTCATATTGGCATTGAATTTGGGCCAGATAACCTTCAAAGCCATTTGCAAGATGTTGATGAGTCTAGAAGAAGGAGAAGCAGCAGAAAAGTTGCAAGAGGATATAACTCATGTTTGTGAAGCCATGTTGGCATTCCCTTTGAGGTTACCCTTTACTAGATTCTATAAAGGGCTCAAGGTAATCATCTACCAAAAGAAGAAAAAAATGCTGGTATTAAACTTTTCATTTCTGATAAAATTAATTAGTAAAGATGTGCTTTAATTAAAATGATTTCAGGCCAGGAAAAGAATTATGAGGACACTAGAAATGATTATAGCACAAAGAAGAAGCAGCTTATCAGATGACAATCAGCAAGATTTTTTGCAACATCTTTTGATATTAAACGATGATAAAGCATGTACGGATTCAGAGATCAAGGACAATATATTAACCATGATTATTGCAGGTCAATAATAGGCTTTTCTTTTATAAATAAGCCTTAATTATATATTTATTTATTTAAAAAAAAGTACTTTTGAATTTTTATATTTTGTAATTTTAATTTTTGAAAAATCTTGAAGTAATTTTTAAAATTTTTAAATTATAAATTTATTGTTTTTCAGTCAGTCATTATTTTGGAGTCCAAAGTTATGCAACATCGATATAATTTTTTTTTAATTTTTTTAATATGGTATATTAAAAAAAATAATCTTCTAAAATTCTAAATTTATATTTAATTTCAATTAAAAAAAAAAAGAGAAATAGAATTGAAATTGCTGTATGAAATTGTTAAAAATATTAGAGAAATTATTAGAGATGTTGATGATAAATACAGGTCAAGATACAACAGCAAGTGCTATCACATGGATGGTGAAGTATCTGGGCGAAAATCCAAATGTTTTGGACACACTTCGCGTAAGTATAACATTATTAAACTTTTCATTCTCATTAATTTAATTAGCATATTATCATTAATTTAATTTTTGCAATAACATTGGGAGTAATTAGCTAAATAGCCAGAGATAAGAATAATAAATGTGTGTTTCTTGATTAATTGGAGCAGGCTGAGCAATTTCATATCGCAAAGAAAATTTCAAAGAGACAATTTGTTACACTTGAAGATCTTAATGAGATGCCTTTTGGTTATAAGGTAAATAGATATGCAGATGCAACCAACAAAATTCTTATTGATTTCATAAATCAACTACTCAATTTAATTAGTAGAATTGTCTAAATAGATTTTTGTCCAAATAGATTAATGTTCAATAGGAATGCATTGAAATTTGTTCTATATGCAATCAATCAATTGGTATATAAAGCTAACTTCTCAATTAAAAATAATAATAAATTAATGCTAATGAACAGGTGGTTAAAGAATCATTAAGGATGGCATCTATAGTACCCTGGTTTCCAAGATTAGCTTTTGAGGACTGTGAGATAGAAGGTTTGTCTCTTAATTACTAAGACCTATTTATAATTCTTACTTGCTAATAACAAATTTTTTTAACTTGAATTTAATTATTACTCTTATTATCTATATAATTTTTTCCCCATTTATAGGATTTAAGATAAAGAAAGGATGGAACATTAACATTGATGCTAGATCAATACACCTTGATCCTATTTTATATGAAGAACCTAATAAGTTCAATCCTTCAAGAGTTGATGTAAGTGATCAATTTCTCTTTATTTATATCTTAAAATTTTCAAATGGAAGAGCAAAATTAAGTAAATTAAATTGACAGGATGGGTCTAAGCCATATAGCTTTTTAGCATTTGGGATGGGAGGCAGAACATGCCTGGGAATGAACATGGCTAAAGCCATGATGCTTGTCTTCCTCCATCGTCTCGTCACCACATACAAGTGAGTAATTTAATTTCTTCTTTATTAATTTCTCCACATAATTATAAATTTCACTTACTCATCCACCACTCTTCTTTAAATGTCAGGGGGCTTAATTAAATATTACGTACATAATTAATTATTGGTTGTAATTTGTAAAGTAATTAATTTGTGCAGGTGGAAGGTGATAGATTCAGACTCAAGTATTGAGAAGTGGGCTCTATTCTCAAGATTAAAAACAGGTTGTCCTGTACATGTCACACATATTTCAAATCCATGAGATGTTTGGACGGGTGAATTATGGATTTAAAATAAAAGTATACAGTTATTAAAAGTTATAATAGGTGATAATTATAATTTTTATCTTTTATCATATTTTATTAATTTAAAAAATATAAATTTATAATTAATATTTATTTAAATATTTAATAATTAATTTATTATTGATGTATATATTTTTAAAAAGTTAATTATTATTTTCTTTTATAAAATGAATAAATATATTAAATTTTCATAACAAATGTTACAATATATTATTAGACCATTTCGTCTAATTTTATCATTAGTCAATTCTAAAATGATTATAAATACAGTAAAAAAATAAAAATATCTTTATTTTTTATTTTTAATTAATTATATTTTATTTTTCTTTAAAAAATATTTTTTAGGGTTAATAAAAATGCATTTTTATATTTTTTAACAAATTTAATAATATTTTTTATTTTAAATTTGTCTAAAAATATGAAAATAATTTTTTTAATCCTAAAAATTATTTTTTAAAGTAAAAATAAAATGTAATTAATTAAAAATAAATGATAAGGGTATTTTTATCTTTTTACTGTCTATATTGATTATTTTAAAATTGACAAATAATAAAATTAGACGAAAAAAGTACTAATATAATGAAATATTTATTATGTGTAGTTAATATATTTTTGAAAGGTCAAAAATACTTAGTATATTATATTGTTTTACAGAAAAAAATAATAATTAACTCATTTTTAAATGATAATTAAATTTTATGATTGAGTATCCAAACACACTCTATATAAAGTATAGCTTATAATCCTAATTGTCATATAATTTGAGATTTAATCTTTTCTGTAACTAAATAAATAAGCATATCAATAAAAGAACTCGGTTTCTTGGCGCAGCTCAAAATAGGAAAATAAAGGAAGCTTTTGTGTAAACAGATAGTATTGGGTTGGCTTTTTTTTTTTTAAATGTATGAATATTCAATAATAAAGATAAAAAGTTATAAGTATTTATTTTTTAGTTTTTCTGACGGTAACATTTCAATTAATTCAAAAGGTATATAATTGATAAGAGTTTGAACTGAGAAATAAATTCCATTATACGTTTAATGTGTATATATACTAATATCAACGGTATATGATATGAAATTAAAGAGATGAAGAAAATTAATATAGAAAATTTTTATGGGGTAAATTTCATGTATTTTTTTTTTTAATCAAAGACATACATTAATAAGCTACTCTTGTAATGCAAATTTTGGTTAGTTTTAACGTGTTATAATCAAGTTCAAAACATTATAATATTGGTTGTTCCATATGGCCAGCAGGACACATTTCCCAAAGTAGACAGGACGCACCCTTAATCTTAGGGCAAACGACAATATCTGCAAGTTTGACTTTCTTTCCTTCTCAATAGCTACTCAAACAAAAGCAAAACAAAAATAAGTGAATATGCTTTAATATCCCATCTTTTCACTAGCAATGCATTATGAATACGCTTTAATCCAGTACTCTCCCATTATTCAGTAAGCAATGGATACTTGAGCTTGCGTTTAAGTAAGAAACAAAGAGCTTTTGCAATGATAATAATAATAATAAGGTAACTTCCTAACACTTGTTGTGCCCTACAGTTGGGCTCTCGAAATTTTCATATTCCAAATCTGTTATTATATTTATTTATTTATACTTATAAAGATCACTATTTTGATTCTATTTACCAACAATTAAACTACTGTTCATATTATATGCATGCAATTGTTTCCTAACCACCCCATAACTCCAAACATCATTTATATATACCAATAGTTGGATGGTGGATTGGACTTTCATTTCATATATATATATTATATATCATAAATTTCAGATGGGCTACACATAATGACATATAAATACAAATAATTATTATTTTAATCATGTCAATACTTTAATTTCCTTTTTTCCTAATAATTAAGTTCGTTAGGTCACAAATCCTCAATGCCCTAATTATTATTTATTATTTTTTTAATATGAATAGTTTTGTTCCCTACTGCTACACACACACGAATGCATCTCCTTTTTGCTATTTGATATTCCCTTTTTGGATCAACTACATATTAATTTCCTTTGTTGTTAAGTACAATAATTAATTAATGCTTTCTCTAGTAATGATCTATTAGAATTTTTTATTAGTAGTTTTCTTTAATAAACAGTAACACATTGAAACATAAAATAAATAAATTAGAACGGAATCAAATTTTTTTTTTTAAAATATTGAACAAAGAAGGAATTAATAACTAATAATTAAGGTTGCTGTGAAGCTAGTCTGTTGCTATTATATTCTTAAAATAATTCAATCAATAGTCAACACTAGCATTATCCAGCGGCTACCAAGTCGTCAACCGTGGTCCGTGGTCCATCAGATATATATTAAAAAAATAAAAACATAAGGCCTGAAAGTTTTTTTTTTCCTTTTTCCTTTTTCCTTTTTCCTTTACTTTTTCTATAAGAATGATGAATTGTGGTATTAAAATTTTGCACCAGAATTATTTTTGATAAATTTGACTTTAATTAAAACTAAAAATTAAAACTTTTCAATCTTGAAGATGATTCTAATATTATTAAATTAAATGTTCATAGGTTGAACACTTATACTAATAAATTTTAATTCAATGATGTTAAAGTTATTCGAGTTGTAAATTTGTGGGAGTATTAAAAATAATACTAAATTTCTGCAATGTATATTTTCAATGTACATATATATTTGTGTATAATTATGATAATTCATCACATTTTTAATATAGTTATAAAAATATTAACTTTAGCACTAACCACTTACGGAAGCTGTTGTGTCAATAATCATCTACTTCACTATCAAAAACACCAGTGTCCTTTAATATATTCCGCACTAGATTTTGAAAAAATTAAAATAAACCCAAAATATATGTGTTTATGTTCAATTTAGGAAAGTGATACATTTAATGATCAATTGTTTAATTCCCCACCATCCAACATGAAAAAAAATATATATATTATATATACGAGTAAGTATAAAGAAAACACATCAATGTGTTATTGACACTTAAAAAGCATAAAAACTTAGCTAGCTAGTTGAGAATCTTAAAACAAATGTGGGGACAAATTAATATTTTGTTTTGTATAAGATCTGTTGCAAAGATTGATTATCCAATTACTCGTACAATAGTTTTAATGATGTTGTCTCAGTCGCTGCTTTAATTATTTTGTCATCTACTCAATGTAATTTAGTGCACTTATAAAATCTAAAACATCCAAGTTGTTAAGTAGATACAAATTGTATTATACAATGGATTATAATTGCATAGTGTTGAAGAGTAATAGGTTCAAACCTTGTGATTAGATTTTAATTTTGAATTACTAAAAGAATAAATAAGGGATTAGTTTTAGGTCAAGTGAGAGCCAGAAGGAAAATAAATGACAAGATTATTGCTCTAATTATAAGGACCACACTAGTACTATAAGATATACATGTATATTAATTAGTTTACATATATATTTTTTGATTATTATTTACTATAAAAACTACCATCAACTTACTATTAGAGATAAGGGTCCTTATTGATCTAAAATCTGAAATTTTTAAATATAATTTCATAAAATATTGGTCATATATTGAATATATCTCCCTTATTTTTTAGCATAAAATTTATCTAATTATATATAGCATTTTAATGTGAATTATTATATAAAAAATTTGATCCCTTTAAAAAAAAATTCTGATTCCATCACTATAGGATCATCATTACTGCAACAAAATATCATATGTTTAAGGGATAAGAAAGAATATTAATTATTTTTAATAATAAATAAAATAAATCTAATAATAAGTAAGGAAAATTTTTTATTCTCACAATTTTGAAAGGAAAAGTAATATAGGTTTAAAGAAATAACTAATTCTTTAATATCTTTTCTTATTTAGATTAATTAAACTCCTAAATACTGGATAACTATTATAATTCCACCCTATTTCTTTTTCTTTTTTATTCCAACTCTCATAGAGGGTTTAAATTAATTAAGAAAGAAAGATAAAAGACTAGTCACATGAAGAAGATGTTTGCAATGGAAATGGTTTGTTATTATGAAGTCAAGAAATGAAAAGTCTCACTGAGTCAAAAGAAATTTAATTTAGAACCTACATGCTATATTAATCAATACATTGGAAGGTTTACTGGGTTTATAATTAAATTGCTACAACAAATACATGGACTGTTCCTTCCATAATCTCACTATACTCCTTTTAACAAATTGATTTCAATGGTGGAGGAAAATTATTTTAAAGCAATTAAATATCACTCTTAATTTGTTTTGTCCAGTATATAAAAATACTATTTTTTTAAGCCATAAAAAGAGACAAAATCAGACATAAACTTTAGAGGTGATTTTAATTTTTAAGGTTGTAATTGCTTCAATTGTATATTTTCTTACTTTACACTTACTTTAAGCTTATAGAACAACTTCATATTTTTTCATAATTTAGTTGTAGATTAATTTATTTCCCTCACCCTAGAATTATTTTTTCTACAGTTAGAAATCAAGTGATTCAAGACTTTATTTTTCAATCACTCTTAAGTCTTATAAATTAATGAGATTGCATTTTTCTTTATAAAGGGTTTATGAATCTTGTTTTTATGAGTATATATTGAATTTGTTGTATGAATAAATGAAATTTATATTCTTAGTTGGAGCCAAATGAACAAAAAAAATGAAATTGTTATGTACAATTTAATTTTTTAAAAAAAATAGAAAACTACCAAATTTTGACCTTGTTGGCGGCCTACTGATCCACGGAAAGAAGAGTGAAGAGGTTCGTTCGAAATTCAAGAAAATAATTGAGATGATTATTGGTTGTCCCCAGCTAAAATAAAACAAAAAAGAATGGAAAGTATAATAACTAAATAATTAAGCAAATGGATCTCTTTATCCCCTTTTGTTGCATAATTCCCACAACAAGTGGATAAGAGCAAGCTGCTTCATTATAAAGAATACACCATAAATAAAAAATAATGATAATAATTTCATTAACCCCATTTAACAATTTAATTATTTTAATTATTTACACAACAACAATAAACAAAACAAACCATATTGGCCTCTGCCCCTAACTCTACACCTAAATGAGTCCTATCAAACACAAAATTGATATAACTAAATAAACAAATAAAAAGAAATGAAGAAGACGACAGATTGAAAAAGAAAAAAAAAAAAAGAATAGGACAGAGGAGGGGAAGAAGAATATAGGAATGATTGTTGTGTCCCCTACAAGTGACAATAATGTTAAGAAAAGAGAGAGAGAGAGAAGGTAAGTTTTGTGAAATTTATGAGAAATATTCTATTTAAACAGAGTTCCTAATTACTCTACTTGTAGCCCTAAAGTAAGAATAAAATGACTTTGGGTAAGAAGATTGAAACCCTAATTTAATTTAATTTAATTTAATTATTATAGGCTAAACAATTTATTCTTTTTCGGCTTAGTGCAATTATGCAGTTAATTAAGAAAGCCCAACTTTGCGGCTATCCAAGGAAACTATTAATCACGTATTTATATTATTATGTAATTATATATATAGGAGGTGTTTGGATAAAAACAAACGTCTTGTTAAAATAATCAGTTTTATTAAAAATGAGCATTTATCATAAAACTTCTCCCCCAATTTTTAAAATTTATGTTAAATTCTAAAAATAATATAGTTTTCCTTCTTTATCCAAACACTTTAAAAATCATATAACTCCTTAATTTCCTCTTAAAATACAGTTTATAGCGTTTAACTTTTTATCAAAACATCTTCACTGTATATTCACATTCCTAGTTGTTTGGTTTAGTCTTTAGTTATATTTGTTTATGACTTTGGCCCAGTTGTGGCGAGTGGAGTTGGTAGAAAATTCAAGACTCCATCTTTTGAAGTTCATTTGTTTGAATTTTAATATTTATGCTTGAGTTTAATTTAGAATATAAAAAGTAAAATTCACAAAATATTAGAGTTCAACTCAATTAATTATAAAATTTTAAATATATTTATTTATTTATCAATCTCTAATTAATATTATTTAAAATACTAAATTGAAGTTAATTTATAATAGCATATTATTGTTATATATTGTATTTTTATTAATCTCAAATTAATATTTAAATGCCTAAATTGAAGCTTATAATAGTATATTATTGTTATATATAGTATATATAAAATTTAATTATTCTATTAAATTTGTGAGTTAATTAAAATGTTATAATATTCTAACTAAATTGACTCAATTACTTGAGTTGACCTTATTAAAACAAAATTAAATTTCCATAATTTTGCAAATCAAATCCAAATAATTTTACCTAACCTTTAATTTTTAAGAATCACCCTAACAAAATAATATAGTTTATATATTACATGTGGCAGATAGAGAGAGAGAGAATACAAAAAAGGGTGTTCTCTTGATTTATACTAAACTAATCATAAAGGGCCCTATTTCTACTAGCCATCTCTTTCTTGCTCGAGTGTTTTTTATATATATATATAAAAAAAAAAAGGCCATGTATTGTTAGTAATACATACCTATCACTAAGACGAAAGGAAGACTGAAATTATTTCTTATAACTCCAATTTAATCCCTTTCAAGGTAAAATAATCAGCCAATAAAATATAAATTATAAACATAAAAATAAAAACAATATCTAAATTTTCACAAAATTGACCAAGAAAAATAAATTACGATCTTTTAATAAAAATAAATAAATAAAGACTTTAGTTAAGTCAAACAAACAAGAGACTGAACCCATTTAGTCTGCAACTGTCAGATAATGGATTATGGAAAAATAAAATTCATAATTCATAATAACACCGTAAAAAACGGGAATTATATATGCTCTGTACATCGGACCTATTTCATAAAATCGAGATAGATTTTAATTTTTTTAAATTTTAAATCCCTAATTTCTTTTCTTCTTTCTAATTAAATTAAATTTTTTTAGAAGTGATAATCACATGTAAGTGATAGCTGTAAAGGACTCTTCCTTTTCTTCCATTAAGACAGCAAAATTTTCATCCCTTAAAATCTTCTTTTTACTAGCAATGAAACTGTCTATTATAAGCTTAAACTCTTCATTGTTCATATCTTGGATTGATTTTCTCGCCGGAGTATAGGCTCCGGCTACCACCATTTCCCTTCCATTGTCTGTCTCCGATCGCAGCAGCTCTCGTCGACCACTCCTTCTCTTCTTTTCTACTGTGTAACTCTCCGATCGTGTTCTCCTAAAAGTCTTCTCCTCAGTATAAGTATCTGTCACTGCAAGCTCGCGAACTGGGTTCGACTCCATTGGAGTATAAGCATTCTCGCAGCGAGTTAGCTGTTTGTCGGATACAGTATTCTCATCGGCCGTTTGAAACTCCAGAGCCGGTGAAACGACCAATTGTTTTTCCTCTTCGTCTGATGTTTGCCGGCGGGAGGAAAAGGTGACGTACTGATTATAAAGATCAGGCTGAATCACGGAGGCGGCGCTTTTGGTAGCCGTGGTGGTGGATAAATGGTATATGAGGACAACCAGGAAATTTATGATGAGAAAAACAGGAAATTGGTGGTTGAAGAGTGAGAGACAAGCAGAGGCCATCTCTTCAACGACCGGAATATACTTAAAGGAACAAAAGAGAAGAGTCAAGGCCCCTACAACACGCAAACAGAATCTACGGGTTTGATCTCTTTTGTACCTTTTCATGGCATCGGCTTTTTCAGCCTTAACTACGTCGAGTTCAAAAAAGGACATTTTCAGAGGAAGCTAAGTGAAAGAGACGACGGAAGAATTCAATTTATAGAGAAGGTTTAGGGTTTAGGAGGATCCTTGCGGAAGAGAATTTTGCAGAGAAGGAAAGTGAGAGAATATTGGGATTTGAAAGGAAAGGAAAATGAAATGAGGAGATTATGTGTGAGGTTTGGCAAAAAGAGTGGTAAAGGAAACTGGCGATAAAAGAGATCTGTTGGCGGGGTTTTATAGATAAACTGATTCCAAGACAATATGATTTATCCTCCGACACAATTAGCATTTTAAAATAATATTAATAATAATAATCTTTTTAATTTTTCACAGTATCTGAAAATCAGGAAATTACCATTTGGCCAATGATGAATGTCTCTTTTCTTTTATAGTCTACTAAAATAGAAAGTAGGAGTTGAAATTTTATTAGATACTATATTTTCTATTTTAAAAATGGAATATTCATTTTCCCTTATAAGCCACCTCCTAAATGGGAGAGATAGGAAAGTTGTACTTCCATAGTTAAGTGGTTACTTTACTATTAAATTTTACTAATTTTAATATATAAATCAAATAAAAATAATATTTTTTACCAAGTTAATATGTTTGACACAAACTTAACTTTTAGAAAATACACTTTTGACTATTTTATACCAAACAAAGTTTATGCTAATTTTTTAAATTATTATATCAGGTAAAATTGAGGTTGGACTAAATAGACTAAACCACGACCAAGATATAATCCATGATTAACAAATGGATGAGAAATATTGGTCGATGTAAAACTAATTTAATCACTTGAAATTTAAAAAAAAAAAAAAGGCTATTTAATATTAATTTTGAGATGAACTGAAATACTATTTCTTTGTTCATTCTTGATTTTAATTAATTACCGTATAATCTTAGAGTTATTTTAAATTTTTTTTATCGCATATCAAATAAATCTTTTTGCAAATTTTTAGACATCTCATTAATTTTTTTTCATATTATTATAATTTTGTAGGTTTAGGATTTTTGCCATATATTTAGTTTTTTTTATATCATTTTTAGTTATTTTTTATATTAATATATAAAATTACCATAAAAACTATTTAAATTTAATAATGTAATAATAATAATTTAAATATATTAAAATATTTTTGAAAATATAAATCAAATAAAAAATATATCTAGACCCGCAACTTATTAATAATTAATAAGCCACATATAAAGAGCCACTAGCCAGCGCGCCGCGTACGTGAAAATTCTCCTTGGACGCAATAGCGCTAAATTGCTACATCAAAATATTTTTCTAAAGGAAACAAATATGACCGGCAAATATATATATAGGATAAATATTTTTCAAGATCACGATTCTTCAAAGTTTTCTTTTTTCATTTATAAAAAAATAAAAGTAGTCAAAATTAATGATAAAATATGTAGCTTTTCGTGTTGGAAGGGTTTGTTATAGAGATTTAATTGGCCTGCTCGATCTGGCACAGATAGAGTAACAAAGTACTCGAGATTGGGTTAATGGACTTGTGTAGTTGAATCTTAACCATTGGTTGGTTTGGTTAGCGTTGCATGGGAGATTCATGAGCTGCACAGAAAGAGACATTTGCACCCCAAAAAAAATATTAAAAAAAGGCAGTGTCTCAACTCAACTTTGGTCGTGTTGCAGATTATGAAATCCTACAAACATTCACATAGATTTAACAACCACACCCAATCAAATTATATTTGAATTAAGGATGGTTTAAATACCTAATTATAAAATATAATTATCGTTTAAAAATATATATATTAATAATTAAAAAATTATTAAATATTTGAATAAATATTAATTATTAATTTATTTTTTTAAACCGATAAAATTTGATAATAAATAAGAATTATAAGTATCTATTAAAATTTTTATTAATTATAAAAAAATATTTTAAATTGAAATTTTTAATTACTAATCCAATCCCCCCTCAATCAAATTAATAAATGCCCATTTACCTTAAATTTTTTTTTTAAATTGTCTTTATCAATGGTTTTCTATTTTTTTAGAGATATTTATGTTAATTTAGTTTTGTCTTTTTTTTTTTTTAAATTATATATTTATAAGTAATTTTTAAATTTAATAATAAGATCTGTTTCCACTTTCCATCAATCAAATTCTTTAATTTTTTATTTTTATTTGATTTTTTTTTTTTAACCAAACCCTGGTCTTGGCGGTGGTTTATTAAAGCGGCCTCAGGAGATACGTTACATCTGGCAGGGATATATCGGTAAATAAGGAATTAATTATATTAATTAATTAATTTGTTTTATTTCTTAATCTCTCTGCAATATAATGCTTTTTGGAGTCCATGATTAACAGATTAGGTAAAGATGATGTCTAATTGATAAGATTATGGTTTACATGGAAAAGAAAAAGTTACAGCCATAATTTGGGTCCCAACTCCCAAGCCTTTTCCTGATAATAAAAAGTTAATAATGCATCTCCAGGGTTTATTTGCTTAGCCTACCACTACTGATTGCACAATCACCCTTATTAGTATTTTTTTTTTCTAAAATCCTATATATTTAGAGAAACGCAATTGGTCAGTTCTATAAATTCAGCTAATAATTTTAATTTATCTAACAAATCAAAATTAAATATTAATTAAATTGATTAAATTAAAAAAATAAAAAAATAAATTAATCGAATCAAAATATTAAATTTTTACTCATTAATATCCACCGTACCTATAGCTACATATATATATATATATTCTTGTCATACTCAAATCATATAACATGAGTACCCACTTTCAATTTTTTTATTTCTTATCAAAAACAATTTGGACCCACTGCAAAAAGCTTTGAAATTTTAACTTATTATTGTGTTTAATAATTTAAGGTCTTTCAATGCATAGCTTGGGTATCCAAATTCACTTAAAAAACCAAATATAATTATATATATATGTGACAAACAGGTATATACCAACTTAAAGCCAACATGCCCAAAATTAATCATCCAAGGCCACATTTAAAGTATATGAAATCATGAAATTGCTATTAACATCAGTTAAAATTGATTCATTTGGCTTGTCTCTATGAATTTTATAATTTGACACCAAATTAACATCCTTTAAAATAATTAAATTTTCTTTGCACAAAATTTAAAAAATGTAAAATAGTGATGGTACAAGACCAAATTAAAAGTAAAGGAACTATCATTTTATAACCCAATTACCATTTTATTGTTTTGGAATCAACTCAATCGAGGGTTGGTATTGAGGGTTAATAATGTAAAACATATTTATTTGGTGAAATCTCATCCCAAATAATATTGTAAATGGACTCGTGTCAAATTTGAGAGTTTGCCCCTCTCCACACGAAAAACTAAAGAAAGGCAAAAGAAATTAAAACGATAAAATGCAACCCAAAGTTCATTTTAATAATAATAATAATAATAATAAAAGACGGGTATATTTATCCTATTCATTATACTTTTTTCTTTGAAGAGAAATTGAGGATATCATCATCCATAATTTTTTTTATTTTTTAGCATTAGAATAGGAGAAATCGATTATTGAGTCTATTAAATATGCACTTATCAGTAAATTATATCTCGAAATGCATCATCCATAGTTAATTACTTAATAAGTAATAGACCTATTTTATTTTTATAGGGAATGCTGTTATACATATAAATACAAATAAAATTATATTATCAAATTAAAAATTTATAATAACCACATGTTCATATTACATTAATGTATTTAGGAAATATTCATTGGTTATAATATTAATTCTTTTTTGTTTTTAAAGGGTTAGTAGTAATTGTATAATTACTTCCAACATAAATTATCGAATAATTTAGGAGATGTGGAGTTTGAATCTTAACAAGATTATGTGGAAATTAATAAGTCTATCCGCTACAAAGGTTTTCTTAACACATTCGCCTACTTGAAATGGCTAAAGTGACTTATCCCTTTGTAAAAAAGGAAAAAAAAAAAAAAAAAAAAAAAGCTGATCAATGTTCCGTAATAATCAAGTCAACCTTTTTACTAGCCGACACGAGATGTCTGTGTTCTTCTGCCATATAAATCAATAGGATTTACAAATGAATTTTAGCTAAGATTATTTATAAAATTATATCATCACGAATTTAAATTATTAATTGAATTAACTAATAAGAAATAAAGAACAGAGCATTGCTATTGCCAAAAAAATTTGAGTGAATTTTATGGGTTCAGGTCATCAATAAAACCTGATTATGTTTAAATAAAAAATGTGAAAAAGTGAAAGGGATTTTAGAAAGATATTCATAGGTTAATTTAATTCTTAAGATAGTAGTTGATTAGTTGAAAGAAATGATTGATGTGTTTAGTTTTATAGTACACCTGTTGGTGCTAGACCGGAATTGCCATCGTGACAGCAAATTAAATTGAATGTACCAATTGCCTAGAATAGTCAAAAATGACGGAATTTGGATTAAAATGTGGGGTTCCTTTCTCTAGTTATAGGATTAATTAATATAAAAAATCTAGTCTTATTTAATTGTAAAAAACAAATTAGAAAATTATTTCAAGAAAATAGAAAATTAGAATTTAATATTTAATTATCAAAATTTTATAAAAAGAAAATTTAAAAATAATTTTTAAAATTTTTCAAAATTACACTATATTATAATAGAAAATTATTTTTTTGATGTTTTCAACTGTTTTTTAAAATAAATATTTATGAAAAAAATAATTATATATTTAATAAAAAATAAATCTTATAAGTAAAAATAAAAATGAAGAAATAAAGAAAAAGGAATCTTATCATATTTTTTATTTTTTAATTTTTAATTTAAAAATAAAAATATTAAAAAAATAGGAAATAAAAATAAAAATTAGAAGAAAAAAAATAGAAAGTAATTGCAATTCAAATTTTAGATTCAATGCCTAATTTCTCGGAGTTTCAATTTTACTTCTTAATTTATTTATTTTGCAGTTCCTTTCCGGCCTTTTTGATGTATGAGTCACTTGAAAGGACAATAAATTAGGTTAACCTTAAAGCTGAATGGATAAGTAGAAAGAAAAAGATTATTGGATAATCGGATTGGAAAAAGATTAAAAGAATCAGAACGTGGCAATATTAATTAAAAGAATCAGAACCTCTCTCTAGAAGACGAATCATGCAATTCTCAAGCCATAAAGAAATGTTTATGGCTATTGATCCTTTAGTATCTGAACTCCCATTTCATACAATTTTTCATGTGTCACATTTTTCTTTTTAAAATATTTTAATAACTAACCATTTTCATTGATGATATAGCAAATATAAAAATATATTAAATAAAAAATAAAATAGAAAATGAAATAGAAAATCCAGAATGATCCAAAAAGGTGAGTGGCAACTCAAAAGTTAAAAAACTAATATTAATAGCTTATACAATTATATTTACTTCTCTCCCTCCCTCAACTTCTCAACTTACTTTCTTAAAGGCTAGAGACTGTAATCAGTTATCACTATATGCATTAATTAATTAACTTAATTATAACGAAGAAATGTTTTGGCAAAGCCATCCTCACAAGTGAAAATACATCTGGAGAAGAAAGAGTGTTTTTTATATTTTGAGCTTTTAACTCTTATATTTTGCTACACAAGTCCAGTAATCAGAATGTCTAATAGACCGTGCCCACTTTGAAACTTAATTTGAATACAATCTAATCCAGTAGTTAAGTCAATCTGTCTGACTTATACATTTCAAGACATCAACCTATTCTTCTCCTATGTTCTTCAGAGTGAGACCGATAGTTGAGACAATCTTACAGTTAGTTCCTTGCGACATTTGCTTTTTTTTTCCCCCCCTCAAAGATGTGCATATTTCCATGTAACTACAGCTGTGCAGATCCATGTGATGATGACGAGAAAAAATATATTCTGCAATAGAAGGGAAATATAAAAGATACATACATCCTGCTATAAATACAACTAATTGCAACACCGAATACTACACCTTACTCAGTTACTTCCATGTTTTGAGACATACGAAAAGAAATGGCAAAGTTAAATTCTTCCTCCTTATTGTCTCTCTTCCTGTTCCTCTTCCTCCTCATATCCACTGGTATGATATGCCATCAATCTCATTCCTATCTCTCTTTAATTATCTACCGTATGTATTACCTTCGATAGGAGCTATGTGCATGTGTACACGTGGATGCATATTGAAAACTTATGAATATCGTGTTTCATGGAATGCAGAGATACTAGTGACAGAAGCACAAAATTTGCCAGAGGTGCAGCAAAACACAGACGGGGTTTTGTGCAAACTCAGGTAACTGTAATCGTCAATGCAGGAATTGGGAAGGTGCCTTGCATGGAGCTTGCCATGCACAATTCCCAGGTGTTGCTTGTTTCTGTTACTTCAATTGTTAATCAAGATTCAAGCATTAAGCACTATGCTATGCTTCAATAGTCAAGTTTCAATATCTGACTTCCATATAAATGATACTATTACTAGTAGTGTGCCTGATATTTACTGAATAAGCTATCAATGCACTTGTGAGTTGCAACAATGTATCAATGTACGAATAAGTTGCAACTGTATACTCAGTGGCAAGAATATTGCTGATGATAATGTCAAAAGATAATAATACCCTCAGTGCAACTAAATTGTTATTGAAGGTATCCCTTACCTTCCCTACAAGTGGTTTGTGTAAGCATGTGATTCTTTGTGTTTAATGCATAGAGATAGAGATATGTTTAAAGGACGCCAGCATATATGAAAACTGAAAAGGGTGAAAAAAAAATCTGGAAGTCCACTCTAATATGGCTATATCATGTTTTATGACATACAACAAGATTAAAATGTCAATATCAATTCTACAATATCACTAAAAAGGGTTAATTTTTCAAAAAGAGCAATATCACCATCTTAACTTCATTCAACAACATTAACATATTCAACAAGATTTCATAGAAACAAGCAAAATCTAGTTAACAGGGAAAGGATACAACAGGAAGTCCTTGCTCAACATTAATTCTACAGGAATTCCATAGCAGGTTGGCACTGAATTCCCAACCCATCAAATCAAAGAGAACATAAACAACAAAGCAAGGACAGAACAGAAAGTTCTTGTTCAGTATTTCAAAGAAAATTTCATTTCCATGAGATATATCTTCTATCCTCTCCAATATGATTTCTCAAGCATGTTTCAATGTATCACTGGACTTTGTTCAACAAGGCAAGGAATTATTAGGATAGTACCTAAACATTCGCAATTCTAAAATAAAAATCCTTCAAAGGGCCAAAGTCCCTGTTTAGTTAAATGAATTTCACAAAAGCTAGTGGAGTTCATTTGGGTATTCCATGTTTTCATGTTTGGCAGCATGAATGAAAATTATCATTTTACTATCATAAACATAATTTTTTGGAATTCAATATAACTAAACCCAATTATAATGTTTTATACCAAAAAAAAAAAAAAGCAAAAATTTTAATACGGAGGTATAATTCAATTCAATTTGTTCTGTTCTGCTACAATTATACATAAGCAGAATCAAGATTCAAAAGGTTGCAGCATTACATAAGGTACCAAAAAAATAACAAATAACTTAAACACGTGATAGCCACTTCATCAAACCCAAAATAAGCATTTCATCAAACAATTAACAATCAAATTACAGACACCAAAATAAACAGAAACCCATTTTACCTCCAAGCGGTTCAGTCTCGTCTTTCTACTTCTTCTTTTTGCCAGCAGATTTGCGCTTTGTGGGCAACACAATTTCACCTTTAAGGACAGGGATCTCCATAATCTGCGAGAGCTCACCGAATTTCTTACGGAACTTCTCGACCTGGTCGGCGTCGACAACTACGCCGGAGCGGTTTCCGAGGTAGAATGGGTGGTTGCCGGACCAAACGTCAACTACATACTCCTTTTGGGTCCCACCGGTAGTCATAACCAGTTCCCCATTGCAGTACACCTTCGCATCCTCGTAGAATTGTGGGTGTATGTCCTTCTTCCTGCACGTCACCTGCAGCTTAGAATTCCCAACTGCACCGATCTTCACCTGCACAAACATCCATCCTTCAAAAATAAATTACCAATCCAAATTAAAAAAAAAAATTGAAAATTTAATTTTACCTTTCTGATGGAAAAAAGTGGAGGAGAAAGTGGTTTAATTTGCAGGAATGTGTTGGTTAGACTAAGCGCCATTTGTTAGATTGAAGAACTGTGGCGGAGAGGTTACAGAAAGGATTGGTGAGGGGCGAAAATGTGTTCGATGAAGATGAGGTTCCTTGTGGTTGTGGGCTTAATTTGGATTTAGAAATTTGGGCCAATAGTTTTTGGGCTTTCTTGATCATCAATATATATGGTAAATGTAATCGATTATCAAGGACTGAGGTGGGCTATATAATTTGGTATTGGATTCCATGTGAAGTTCCATTTATTGTTTCTCCATTTGGCAAGTTGATGGCTTTTATAAGTGGTGGATGGACTTGTCACTTCACCTTGCCACACTAATTTCGACTACTGTTTTCTCCACTCCAACTTGCTTGTTCCTTTCATGGCTGAGCCCAAATTTATGTGAAACACACTAGTGGAATTAGTAAAACCAAAAGGCTAGTATTTTTTTTTTTATTACATAGTCAAGAAGGACATTATTAAATTCAAATTCCAATAATTGGGACAAATACAAATGCCAAATAAATCTTAATAACAGACGAGAGAGTTGAACCTGTGTTCTCCTAAAACCTCAACTTACTTTTTACCATTAGACGAAATCTCATTGGCTAAGTCCAATTAATCAGAATAAATAGACCAAATGTGGTGGACTTGTGATGGTGGTTGTCTAGCATTTCTGTTCTCTTCTATAGAAAAATCGTAGTAGTGGCAAGTAGCAACCTTGTTGTACGAGTCCAGTAGTAAATGCCACTCGCGACATGAGAAAAACAAAATAAAGGGTAAATTATTGTGATATTTTTTTATGGGTTAATTATTATTTAGAATTATTTTTTAGATTCTAAAATTTATAAAAATTAATAAAATAATTTTTATATTTTAAAAAATTTACTATTCAAATTTTATATTTTGATTTCGCCATGTGAATTTATTTTTTCGTTAAATTTTTTTATAAATTTTATTAAAAAAATTTTAAAATTTTAAAATAAAAAAAATTAACTTTTAACAGCTAAAATATTTTTTTTAATTTTTTTAAATTATAAATATTATTTTAAAATAAAATTCATAATTCATTTCTCACTCTTTACATATAAATCCATAACTATAAGAAATTTTTATAAAAAATTAGGTTTAAAAATTTCTATTAAATAATTAAAAATTTAAATATTAATTATTATTTAATACCCGAATTTTATCAAAATTAATCAAATAATCTCTGTAAATAAATGACATTTTAATTATTTTATAAATATTTAATAGTAAAAATGGATAGGAGTATTAATTCATATGACAGAATAAAAAGATAGAGACTTAATAATAAGTTTTTTAAAATGTAGAATTATTTTATTAATTTCGATAAATTTTAAGAATTAAATAATAATTAATTTTTTTTTAATTTTGTTATAATTAGAATTTTAATATTTAATATTTTTAATTTTTAATTTAACTTTAATAAAAAAAAGTACATATTATTCTTGTTGTTATTATTTTTTCTTATTTTCTTCTTACTGCTATTTCATTTTTTTTTTTTTTTAAATATGGGCTAATAGGTTTGAATTAAAATTTATAAAATTAAATACTAATTTAATTTTCCTTTTAAAAAATTGTTAAGCTTAATTTTAATGTAATTCATTTTTTTTTATCTCATTTAATATCTTATCTCATATTTAATATTATATATAATTTAATATATATAAAAAAATTATATAAAATATCAAATAAAATAAAAAATGCGAATTAATTTTAGCGTGCACCGAATGAATATATAAATAAAGCTCGCCTAACATTTTGTACTTTAGCACACGCCTTCGATTTTGAAATTGGGGTAGAAAAAAATAAGAAAGTGTGGGTCCCACTTTATAGTTCATTACTTCATTTTGCGCTCTCATTGGATTGAGAGGCTGCTCTATATTATATTTTTATATAGTAATTTTTTATATGTATAATTTGAAGTATTTAAAATTTTTTATAAAAATTTATAAAAATTATAATTAAATAGTATTTTATATAATGAATTTAATGATATATTTTTCATACTAAACAAAAATTAAATAAATAGTTAAAAATATATTATAAATATATTAAATTTAGATCGTTAAATATAATACACAAAATTTTTAATATTTTTTCTATCCATTTAATTTTTTATTTAGCATAAAAAATATGTCATTAGATTCATTATATAAAATATTATCTAATTATAATTTTTAAAAATTTTTATAAAAATTTTTAAATACCTAAAAATAAACACATAAAAAATTATTGTTTAAAAATACTAAGCAGCCATCAACCCCTCTCATTGTAACTTCACCGCACGACTCAACAAACTTCAACGTGGCTGAATCTGACAAGAGCATAGATAGTCGCCTGGCGTCTTGGTTAACTTTTTCAATTATATATTCCATAAAATTTGAAAATTAATATTTATTTTTTAAAAATATGAAATAATTTTAAATAAAAAGCTAATCATAAAATAAATTTTAAAAAAAAAATACTACCGATTAACTTATCTGATTTTGATTTTAAATATGATATGATATGAGGTATGGTTAGGTTCAAACGGGTCTAAATACTGTGATTAAAAAATATATTTTATTAATTTTTTATTTAATTTCAATCCATCCAATATTAATTTTTTAAATTTATTATATCTATATTAAAAAAAAAATTATTTTTATTTCGTCCTTAATTTTTTATTTTGTTTCGAATATAATTAAAAAAATAAATTTTCATTTAATTATCTTCATATATTCAATTGAATGCTGAATGCGGTTCGTTCATTATTAACCACCTGTCACTTAATATTATATGTGATGAAACCAGGCGCTCGGATCTCCAAACATGGTCAGAGGTAACGTGGCACTTGATGCCTCATCTTACATTAAAAAAATTATTTAACTGTGGAGATAGCTTAAAAGAAGAAATTTTGATAGCACGAGATGTTTTACCGAGGCGTAAGGAAAAATCATATAAAAATTTAAGGATAAAATATTATTTATTTTATAATTTTTAGCAAAATTAATATTTAAATTTTTATTAATTTTAAAAATAATTATTAACTTTTTAATATTTAATTTCACCGTATAAACTAATTTTTTTATTAAACTTTTTATGAAATACTATGAAAAATATGAAAATATCCTTTATTTTTCATCAAATTTTTATTCCCCTCATAATTTCACTAATCATAATATCCACACATAAATATTTATTCATTAAAAAAAATTTTAAGGATCTAAATCTTTCAAAAATCAAGTAATTAAAAAAATAAAAAAAAATAATACAAACAGTAGAAAGAGAAATAAAATAACATTGAAAATAAGAAATGAAAAAAGAAAAATTGAAAAAAATGAAAGATAATGAAAAAAATGAAAGAAAATAAAGGAAAAAATATAGAGGCCGGGATGAGAGTTTTTCGAAAAGAAAAATTATTTTATTTTATTTTTTAATTTTTTTATGAAAAATTTGAAAAAAATTAATAAAAAAATTATTTTGTATATCGGAATCAAATGTTAGGAACCTAGTAATTATTTTTCGAAAAAATAAGAATTCAAATGTTAATTTTACTAAAACTCATGAATTAAATAATATTTTATTTAAAATTTAATTGGAGAATAAGCATTACTTTGGTGTTTTTAAAAAACTTTAATTAGAGTACATTAAAAATATAAATAAGTGATTTTGTATTTTCAACTCACTACATGTAAATGTTTAAAATTTTAATAATTCATAAATTTTGAACAATTTCAAACTTTAATGATAATATTGAATCACATATCCATTAGATTTAACAAATTTCATATGAATTTTATAAAATAAATCCATTAGAAAAATAATTTTATTGATTTTGCAAACCATATATTAAATTTTATATTGATAAATATTTAATTTATTAATATTCAAGTTGTTTTAAGAATTATACAATTTTTTTTTTTTTGAGATTTGTGAAATTTCGAGTTTTAATTTTAGAAGTTGTGATATATCGGATTAAACTATGAATAATTAAAAAAAATATTGATTAAACATTTTGAAATTTTAAAATTGAAGGGTGATATGTTTATGATATGAAATGGAACGGATCAAAATTGAGAAAAGTGCATGAATTTACTATTTTAATGATTCATAAGATGAAAAATGGGATTAGAGATAGGGGTTTGAGTGTGAGCTATTTGGACTTAGCTCCAAAAATATTCGAAATCGATTGAGTTTGAGCTCTAGTCGCTTATCGAGCCGAATTTAAGTAATAAATTAATTAATTTAAATAGATTAGAGTCCAATAGAGTTTTTGAAAAATTAATCTTTATTTTCTATATATTTAATATCTATTAATTATTAATATATGATTGAGTTTATCAAGTTTTATAAAATATATTTAAATTTTTTTATGCGTGATTAAAACTTATAATATTATCAATTAAGTTGAGTTCGAATAATTAAAATAATTCATAGGATTAAATTTAAGTTTTAATAAATCAAATTTGATCTTTTTTAAATTTTGAGTTTTAGAGTTAAACCTAATTTTAACTTTTAAATATTAAAATTGAGTCAAGATTGAGTTTGATAATATTCAATTTGACTCAATTTGATTTCACCCCTGCTTATAGCATCTCTAATTTTATTTTTTAATTCAAAGAGTATAATTTTATAAATAAAATATATTTTAGTTAATTTTTAAATATAAAGAGTGTAATTTTTTTTAAATCTAATAAACTTTTTAAATTTTAAATTTTATTTTTATTTTTTTATAAAACATTGATGATAATAATTTGTTTCCTTTTTTCCTTTTATTTTTTATTTTCTGAAACAATTAATAAATACTATGTATAGATAATTATAAAATTAATTATCTCTTTAAATATAAAGAGTCAAATTTACTTTATATTTTATTTATATTAAAATAAATTCATATATAATTAAATTAAAAACATCCATATATAAATTTATCATTATGTTAATTAAAAAATTATGCTATTTTCTTATTAAATGATTTTTCTTCATAGCATAAAATATTTTTAGAGCATATAAATAGTCTATTAGATATGCTCTCGTACAAAAGAAAATAAATAGATGCAAAATAAAAAACACGGAGCTCGAAATAGAAAGGGAGTTTTAGTTGAGAAAGGGCTCTTTCAAATTCCGTGGAAGTCTGTGGCAACCGCATACTGTGGAGCTAGGAGTGGCATACGAATCACTGATTGTTCAACCCCATTTTTGTGGATTTTTCTAAACCAAAAGATTATTTCTAGTCTTTTATCGTGACATTCCCATTTAAAGCAATAGCTCAAGCTCACCATCACTTCTTTCACTCAAATCCCTCTCCTTTCATCCCTTCTTCGCCCATTTTCACCTCCCCAATTATTTACTCTTCATTTCGTTTCAAGTCTTTGATTTTGTCATTTGTATATCTGGGTACCTTTTGATTCTTGTTCGTTCTTAGTGTTTTTGTTTGCTTTCTTGATCCGGGTTTTTCAAAGTCTTTGACTTTGATCATTTGTATATCTGGGTACCTTTTGATTATTGTTCTTTCTTAGTGCTTTTGTTTTTGTTTGCTTTCTTGATCCGGGTTTTTCTCCATCTTTGATCCTCAGTTGCTTTTTGATCCAGTTTGTGGCTGTGAAGTTCTGGGTCCATCTGGGAAAGTAGTTTTGCCAGATCACTTTCAAACTAATACAATGCCATAATTATTTATTTTTATTTTTGAGGATTTTATATTCCCTGGATCTTACCTCCTAGATTATTCTTTATAAAGTATCATCTTGGTTTCTAATTTCTTGGTTGCTTCAGCAATGGATTCTTGCTGTGCTGCCATGAAGGGCGCTGCCAATGCCTTTGATGTTAAAAGAAGTCTCACTAACGGGGGTACCCTTTTTTGGGGAGAAAGCATCAAGAGGAGCCTGAAAAACAGCGTTTTTAGTGGTAAATTATCGAAGGATTTGAGAGTAGAATGCGATAAAGGTATAAAAAAGGTCAAGGCTGGAGTTGCCTACTCTGTTTTCACATCAGATGTTAACAAAGAGTCTATGGTTAGTAAATACCCTGCTTTTTTTGTTTACTATTTTTCAATCATATTAGCTTTTGCTCTGACGTTGGCATTTCTTGTATACCCAGCAAGTCTAAACGTGATGAATGAGAAATCTACTCGCGTTTTGTTTTTTTTTTACTGTTCGATTCCATTAGAAGGTGATGTCAAGTGTTTTATGCAATTGAATTTTTGGCTTTAGACTTTCGAGAAACCAGCTATTGAGACACCAAGGGCAGACCCCAAAAAAGTAGCGTCGATCATATTGGGTGGAGGTGCTGGGACACGCCTCTTTCCTCTTACCAACAAAAGAGCCAAGCCAGCTGTAAGATATCAGTAACATAAGTTTTTAAAGTTTTAGCCTTTTGAATTCAAGACGTTTCAAAATGGTATAGACAGTATTAATTGGTGTTGGTAGTTATAGAAGGAACTCAATTATGCAATATGGGCAGGGAATCCTTGTTATTAATGGTGTTTAGCTGATTGTTTTTCTTTTTATTGAAAAGAGAAAGAGAAAAAAGAAACAAAATCTACATTGATTTTTATTTTATTTGCAGGTTCCGATTGGAGGGTGTTACAGATTGATTGACATTCCAATGAGTAACTGCATCAATAGTGGTATAAAGAAGATTTTCATTTTAACACAGTTTAACTCCTTTTCACTTAATCGGCATCTTGCTCGCACGTATAACTTTGGGAATGGTGTTAGTTTTGGAGATGGATTTGTGGAGGTAATATGAACTATTATTTCTGCTGACCTGATCTATATTGTTACTAGTTGAAATGCATTATACCAAGTTGTTCCTTTCTCTGCCATGTTGAGATGTGGCAAATTTGTTGTGAAATGCATATTGCCATATTAATCATTGATTATCATCAAATATATGTTATTGTTGATTATTATTTTAAAAAAGTTCTTGGAGACATAATTCCTTGTGCAACAGGTCCTGGCTGCTACTCAAACGCCAGGAGAGGCTGGAAAAAAGTGGTTCCAAGGAACTGCAGATGCTGTGCGGCAATTCATATGGGTCTTTGAGGTAATGGCTGAGAATTTCTAATTTTTGTTGGAAGCTTGTGTAAATGGGACTAATTGGCTTTCATGTGATCTTATTCAGGATGCAAAGAATAAGAATGTGGAGCATGTAATAATCTTATCTGGCGATCATCTTTATCGGATGGATTATATGGAGTTTGTGCAGGTCTCATTTAATGATGCATTGGTGGAATGTTAAATTCAAGATTTTTCTTCTAGCATGCTTGATTTCTGAAGTTTGAATTCTTGTGCTTATCAACATTTATTGCACTTGCAGAAGCATATTGACTCAAATGCAGATATTACTGTTTCTTGTATACCCATGGATGACAGGTAATGTGATGTATTTTTATGTCATAATTGATGATTTCATGAAATAGTATTATAATAATAATTATTACAACTCCTCTACCTGACATTATACAAGGAATCAAATTTTACCTGGTCCTTTGATATACAAGCACTGTTTTTGGTTCTCATATATCCTAGTTAAATAATCTGTAAATGATTTTATTAACAATGCAAACATTTCGGCATATTCTACATTAATTATATATAATTTTTTTCTAATTTCAAAGAATATATATATATATATATATATATATATAATTTTTTCTTTTTATGAATTTTGAAATTCGTCCCAAACCAATTATTTGCAGCCGCGCATCAGATTATGGCCTGATGAAGATTGACAACACAGGACGGATCATCCAATTTGCTGAGAAACCTAAGGGCCCTGACCTGGAAGCAATGGTAGATATTCTCACCTATTATGCTCAGTTTCCTTAAGTTTAGTCTAACTGGATCCTTTTTATAGCTTTTCTATATAATGCTTGATTTTAATTATTTCTCCTTTGCTCTGCAGCAAGTTGATACCACTGTTCTTGGGTTATCTAAGCAAGTTGCTTTACAATGTCCTTATATTGCATCAATGGGTGTTTACGTATTTAAAACTGAGGTCTTACTGAAGCTTCTTAGATGGAGTTATCCGTCAAGCAATGACTTTGGATCTGAAATTATTCCATCTGCTGTGAAGCATCACAATGTCCAAGTGAGATTGACTACTGCTCTTCAAGATGAATTATTTTACTTCTGATCTTTGATTGCTGTTGAATTTAGTGCTACTTAAGTTTAATCTAAGAATTACTGTATTTCTCATTTCTTTTGACTTATCAGGCATATTTATTCAATGACTACTGGGAAGACATTGGAACCATTAAGTCATTTTTTGATGCTAATTTATCCCTTGCAGAACAGGTTTGTTTCACTGTCATAAACTTAAATCACCCTGGAAGAATACCCCAATTATTTGGAAAAAAATTAAATGGGGATTTTTTTTTTTTGGGTGGTGTTGTGTTTTGGGGGGGTGTAGGATGGGGTATGGGTTGCCAATGGTGAAACTAACTAGCAAGGAGTGGAACACTCCCACAATGGGAATATTTGGTTTTGCTTAGATAGAGGTTATGATTCTTCAAAATCATCAAATATTTTCCTTTCTTGCAGCCACCAAAGTTTGAATTTTATGATTCAAAGACACCTTTCTTCACGTCTCCTAGATTCTTGCCACCTACAAAAGTTGATAAATGCAAGGTATGACTAAATATAATTTTTTAATTTTGTTTTTCTTTTCTTTTTTTCTTTTTTGTTGCATCTCAACACCTTATCTGTTTATTGCAGATTGTAGATGCCATAATTTCACATGGATGCTTCCTTCGAGAATGTACCATACAACACTCTGTTGTAGGTGTGCGCTCACGACTAGAGAGTGGTGTTGAGCTTACGGTGAGAGTTTTTTTGTTTTCTTTTGCATCTTTTGGTGAGAGATGTTCCTTAGAGATGCAGGCACCCAAATGCAGATGTCTTATAATTTAATTATTTTCTGATTTAATTAGATTAGCTGAAGGTAGATTTACCTTATATGCTTTAGATAATTTGCTTGGCAATTGAAGGCAATGTACCTATGATAGGACAAATTTGTGAAAAAATGACTTCCATTAGCAACCCGATGCTATGGTCTGTGTTTTTTAGTATAGAGGTACGATGTGACCTACACTTTATGTGATTGAAGGTGAAGAGAGGATTAGTTTCTTCAAGATGTGAGGAATTAGCACAGATGTAACCTTCTAAATGAAAATTGAGATGAGGGGTTGGTTGACATGCCCTCTTAAAATTCTAGCTCTTAATATAATAATTTTTACACATGGAAAATTTTGCTCTTCATAACCCATGAGTTTAGCTTTTATATATTATAGTTACATCACCTGAATGAAAATTATAATGAACTCAAATGCCACCATTTTGAATCATTAACTCAAATACCAACATTTTGAATCATTCTTCCTATATGCAAATCCCATAAACCTACTCTTCTACATGGAACTTGAACGTAGGCATTTGCTTAATTTGGAAAATGGAGACTAATAATGGGAAGTTGGGAACATGATAATCTTTGCAGGATACTATGATGATGGGTGCAGATTACTATCAAACTGAATCTGAAATTGCCTCTCTGCTATCAGATGGGAATGTTCCGATTGGTGTTGGACAGAATACTAAAATCAGGTAAGATTTGGATGGCATCTCTCTCTCTCTCTCTTTTTCTTCCCCACCTTCCCTCTCCCAAAAATGTAAAAAATGCTTGCAGAAACTTCCAGGATGTCTCAGTTTTGGATTTGATGGTTCTAAAATAAACAGTGACATGTAGGTCGTTCTAAATTAAATCGTCATAAATTCATGATAGATTTCATACACTTTAACTTGTCAGCTAAACATTTGTCAATTTGTTTCAAGGAATTGCATTATTGACAAGAATGCCAGGATAGGAAGAGATGTTGTCATCACAAATGCTGACGTAAGCTTTTTTTTCTGCAGTTTAAAAATCGATGTTACTTTTATTTATTTCATTTTCTCTTTTTTAATAGAATTTCGTTATGTGTATGATTGGCGCATCTTTGCTTAATAAATTGCTTTTGACTTCTTAGGGTGTTCTAGAGGCAGATAGGCCAGAAGAAGGATTTTACATTAGGTCAGGGATCACAGCCATACTGAAGAACGCGACAATTAAAGATGGAACGATAGTGTAGAGTCATAGAACTACCTGAGGGATTCCTGTTTGGATTGAACCAATGTTGGAGCTGCAGATGCAGTTTTTCTACATCCTTTAACTTAGTTGCATTGAGCACAAAGTAATAATAGTTGTATATTTGAATTATATGCTCCAATGCATGAATTGAAGATAGTAACAGTATAACTCTTTGAATAATCAAAGCTCTAAGCTTTCATTTACATGGATGCTGTTAATACAAGGCTATAGTCACAATACAAATAACAAAATGCTTTTTCATTCTATATTACCACCTCGGATATGACCAGCTTGACCTGGTGGTGTTGATATAGAGCAGACATTGGAGGTCTATATTTCAGTTTGAAATGAACAGGAATGTGAAAAAGAACAGGGAAAAACTCTATTGGACGATTTGTATACGTCTCAAGAAGCAGTACTCTTAAAAAATTTCTTGATATGACTTGTTATATTGGTTATATTAGGCATTCATATTTTGCTAGTCTGATATGATCAAAGGGCTAAGTTCGCGTCTCCTTAATTTTTTATTTTACTGCTATTGCCCTGTCTAATCTGCCTTTCTTTATTCCGTCTCTCAATGTTTCCAAGTCTTGCGTACATCTTTCTAATCTTATTAAGCTTTTGAGACTGATCAACTATTATACCAGTTGTTGAAGGGTTCTCACTGAAGACTACCTCATATCCATCTCGTAGTGAGTCCATTCCTTGAGTGAAAAGTTGCCAGAACAGTCCACCCGCTGCTGCACCTCCGCCCCTGGCCGATGAATAAATTGCAGAGTAAATTGTACTGAACAGCTGGTCCCTTTGGTTAACACTGGCACTTCTTGATGATTTTCCAAACTCAGCGAAGAGAACAGGCTTGTGAAGGATGTTCTGTGCATCCTGGATGTGATTGTTAAGCCAATTGATCAGAAAAGATTGCTGGCTTTCTGTATTTGAACTAGGCAGCCTGCTCATAAAGAAAATAACCCACTTTCTTAGTAATATCGACAAACAAAATTTGAGAATATTATCAAGAAATATACATGGTAATATTCAAGATGAAAAAAAACGAAAGCCAAAATTTACCATTGGTCAGGGTAAGAGTGAACTGTGGCAAAATCAATTCCAGGGATTTGATTGTTTAAAATAAAATCTGTCCCAATTTGAAAGTTGGGATTATATTGCTGTTTTTGAGATGATGATTGTCCATAAAACCCTTCCAATCCTGCTTCTAATAAGTGGTTGCCATCTATGGATTTCAAGTAAGAAGCCATCTCTGTAATCCAAGCCTGCCATGAGAAACAGAATGTGGGCGAAAATCAAACGATTGTTTTTTTTTTTTTTTAATTTTAACTAGTTGTTTATTTGTTATTTATTACTACATAGAACCTGAATGGTTCTTCCTGAAGGATCTGAAGTGCATCTGGGTTCGTTCATTAGCTCCCAAGCCATTATTGTCGGGTCATCTTTGTAAGCAACTCCGGTGATGCTATTATGCCTTGTAAGAACAGTCTATTAGACAGTATAAACAATTTTTTAAAATTAATTATTAAAATTAATAATTAGCTTAAACATGTTAATTCTATATCATTTAGACACTGAAAAATTAGAGAAAAACGTGGAATCCTCTGCCGTCCAATAAGGGAGAAAAAAAGAAAAAGAAAAAAGGAACAGATCATAAGTTAAAAAATTCATAAAATTTTCATTTCAAGGATGGATAAGTAATAAATTTTATATCAATTCCTACCAACTAGAGAAGCAAAGGTTCATCTACCATTTGCCAAATTGGTAATATATTAATGCAAAAATTTATTCCATTATCAATAATCAAAAAATAAATAAGAGCACCAGGATAAACCATCTAAAACAGTAAAATTTCACCAACCTCTAATTTCATCTCTAATAATAATAATAATAATTATACAGAGAGAAAGTAAAGTGAGTGACCTTAATGTGATTCTTGTAGTATCCTTTGACTACAGAGTTTGTAAAAAAATCATCATCGGATGATATAGTCTGGCCCCGACTCCTTGCCCAGTTCATATACTGCTTTTTCCCTCCAAAGCTTTCATAATTGTTAACCAAACTCAACACTAACTTAATCCCATATTTCTTAGCTTCAGATATTACAAAATCCAACCCCTTTAAGCCAAAAAACGGAAAATAATGAAAAAAATGTTGAATAAAAAGTTAAGAATCGTATGTATGTACATGAAGACTAACCTGGAATGATTGTTCATTGTAGGAGCCAGGAGAGTGCTGTAGAGCTCTGTCTTGAGCATCATTGAAAGCCCAAGTTCTTGCAAGTGTAAGGCCATGGTCTTTAGCTTCTTGAAACACAGATGAGACTTTATTTCTCATAGAAGTGTCAGTTGCAAAATACATTAGCCAATAGGCATTGAATCCATTTGCATAAAATGGACTCCCATTCAACATAAATTGCACTCCCTTTGTTGTAATGAACCCATCATCTGCTTCAACTGGGAGAAAAATCCCCTGTTTTTGAACTAGAAGAATCACAAGGAAAACCAAACCCCAGTGCTTCATTTCTCTCTTTTTCTCTCTGAATTATGCAAAAGGACAACTCCAAATAAACTCAGAGAGATTTTGGGATGCTTATGTAGGTGGGGAAGTGTATTTACTTCTTTAAACAATTAAACTTATACGTGGTTAATTTCTGAAGTGATTTCCCATTTTAGCCCTTTTTTAATTAATTAATGCATTTGCCTTCTCTTAAATGAAGCAGATTGAAATGAAAAAAATAAAAATAAAAATGTCATTTTATTCAATGCCCATTATTCTATTACCTTAAGAGATTGGGAAATTTTTTGAGAAATTACATAATATGCATCTTATTTAAAGTAATAAAATAATAATATGTGATATAATAATTAAAAATTATTAATAAAATAAAGAAAAATCAATATTAGAAACTCATCACATAATTATTATATTATATATTATTATTTTATTAATTTGTAATTTTAAATAAAATATTTAATTAAAATTATTATTGTATTATATAATTTAAAGAAAAAAATTGTCTATTAATTTTGAGAAAAACTAATGGTTATGGTTAAATTTAGTTCACTCATTAATTATAGCTTTTTAGAGGATTTTCCATTCTTTAATTATATAGTTGACAAACTTAAGCATGTAGTGGCTGTCATTTTTCAGGAAAAAGAACAAAGTCTCTGTTTTCGCGTCAGAAGGATATTGATGAGAGTAACGTAGGGTTGATTAGGGTTGATGTATTAAAAATATATTAATTTTTATTGTATTGATTTTTTAAAATTTAAAATAAATTTATAAAAATTAAAATATTATAATATTCGTTTTAACGAATTTAATGATATATTTTTTGTATAAAATAAAAATTAAATGAATTTAAAAATATATGTTAAAAGTGTGTTAAATCTAAATCATTAGATTTTAACGGTTTAGATTTAATACACTTATATTATATTTTTTTAATCTATTAAATTTTTATTTCATAAAAAAAAATATGTTAATAAATTCGTTATAATAAATAATATTATAATTTTTAAAAAATTTTACAAAATTTTTTAGACTCTAAAAATTAACACAACAAGAAACTAATATATTTTTGACACATCAGCTCCTAATCCGTGTAATGTATTTGACAAATTACTGCTGCCAAATGCTCACAAAGAAAGTTATTATCCCCGGAGCTTAGGATTAAAAAATATCAAATAGATTTAATATATATTTATTTATTTATTTAAATTCATAATCTACGAATAAATAATTATAAAGTCCTTTTTGAAATTTTAAATTCAACAGTCAATAATCTAAAATTATAATTAAAACTTTAAAAATTAAAATTTTTGACTATAATTATTGGCCGGCAAAACTTAATCCTTACCTTGATTACTGACTGCTAGTCGCCAAAAACAAACATCCTAAAGTTAAACTATAAACTAACATTTCAATGTAAGATTTATTTAGTTGATTTATTTCACTTCTACATGAATTGAGTAAGTGGTTGAACGGTTTGGATTTTTTAGCCCCACTTGACTAAAATGCACTACGAAAATTTGCAATAACTTATTTCAAAAAATTTAGGGAACATCACGGCCGTGTTTAAGACGGTGCCTTCATTAGTGGGACTAGTATAAACTTTAGACCCTTGAAAACTACTGTCATATGTGAACACTAAGACTTTGTTGTGATGAAAATGGAGAGAAAAGAAAAAAAAAAAAAGGAAATGAATATTATTTTTTTATTCGGTTAATTAAAAAGAAAAAAAATAAAAGAGATGATGAGAAAATTATATTTCCTCATTTAAATTTTATAAGAATATAAATTTTTCTTTATTTTGAAGAGAAATAGTGAGAAATTTAAATTTAAAAGGGTAGAAAATGAAAATTATAAAAATATTTTTTTTTATTATTTTTATTTTATAAAATTAAAATGATAATTTTTATTTTATTTTTTTCGATATAAAAATAAAAAATTTGAATAATATAAAAGAAATTAGAGGCAATGCGAAGAATAAAATTCAATAGGAAAAATACTAAAGAAATAAAAGATTCTTGTTGTTACTCATTTCATCAGTTTTGGTCTAACCTCTTTTCAGTCAAATTATTATGTCATAAGCTGAGCCCTTCCTACGTCAAGACTCGAATTCTATGATACTCTCCTCCATCAGTAAATTGCTTTTTTTTTTTTAATAAAAAAATATAATTTTGGTTGACAAATTAGTTTATGCAGTAATAAAATAATAATTTTTAGTTTAAAAATTTTTAAATTAAATAATTTAAAAAGGAAAAATTCATAATATTGCAGTAATAAAATTATAATTTTTAATTCAAAAATTTTAAATTAAATTCTAGTTTTTAAATGATTCGAAAAAATAAATAAATAATATGGATAACTATGAAAACAATTAATTGTCTCTCTAATCTCTTCTTAAATTAATTTTTTTTAAAAAAAGGAAAATTCAGCACCACAGGAGCTCGGAGTTGTCTTCTCTGTATGTAAGACATGTGCACGTGGTTCTTGATAGAGTATCCCACTATATATAATGTCCCTGCCGACGGTCAGTTCTTAACTTATGGATTCCCTTTTCCCTGTCCGAACTTTTTTTATTTGATAGAAAATTTTTAAGAATTTGATTAGTAATTTAAGTGGTATTTAAAATTGAGGTGTTAAATAAAATAATTTATTTATTTTTAAATTATTAAGGTATTTAATATTGAATAATATTGTCTAAAAAGTAATTCGTCAATTCAATATTTATTTTAATAATTGAATTTATTATAAATTAGACTTATTTTTAATATAAAATAATTAGACTTATATTTTTATTATAAGCTCTTCATTTTATTACTTGTATTTAATGACACGTTTTTATATTTAAATATTTAATAAGTAAATTGTTAGCTTGATTTAGATTTTTAAGACTCTGCATGTGATGATTATGAAATGGGAAGCTGTTAAAGTTGTTATCAGGAAAGTAACAGTTTGACTGTACACATAAATAACTAGCGAGTCACGGAATTGTCATTTCTTTCACAGAAAAACCCAGTTGTTCTATGTACTCCACGTGAAAGAGGCTCCACTGCCACATTATTTTGTGCCATGAAAATAAAATAATAATAGCATTTGGATACGTATGTATCTTTCATATCCATTACAATTCTCTCAATTTTACACTGATAAATATAAAATATATAATATGTCCTGTCAGGTTTGGAAAACTTAAGCAAGCATAATTAAGTATCCACTTCTTTGGAGGTGTTGGGGAAATTGCACATACAACATCAGGTTCTGCCGTGTGCCTCTTAGATGTTTCACATTAGAATTTTAATTGCTGATTTAATTAAATTCAATTATGGATATGACTAGCCATTAAAAGTGTAACTTAATGATAAAGAGAAAAATTTTTTGAAGAAAAGTTTCTGAACTTAAATCATTTTATAGCCAATTAGGTGTGTGATCTGCCAACAATAAGTATAGTATCTCACAATTTTTTTTTTCTTCACAGCTCTTATGCAAGCAATGTAATAACTCAAAACCTTTTAAAAAAAAAATTATGAATATGACTAAAAAGTATCCATTTTTTCTATTGTTATTCTCTCTCTCTCTAAAATCTTCCAAAATTTTTTTTTTTTCAAATTTGAGCTACAGTTGGATTTCTTTTTTTGAGCCAACGGTAACTCCCATGTTTCTTCTTTTCATTCTCTTGGTTTTATAGCTTTTGTGTTCTCGTTTATTATGTTTTTTTTTTTTAATTTTGCTCTCAGATCTACTTTTGTTAGATCAATATAGTATCTTGGCAACTGCATCCTTGCTATTTTGCAACTCATTTTATGGTTTTTCAATGTTGGAGAAGAATAGGGAGGTTAGATCTTGAATATTTTGTGTCTAATATATTCGGTGTCCAAAGTTCTCTTATGATTATTATATTTTTGTCTTCATGTGTCGATTTTTAGCCATTTATTTGCAAGCATTTTATCCTGATCTACTCGAAGATCAAACATTATTTAATCGTTTCACTATTCTTTTGACTTTATGAGTGAAGTTTTTAAAATTTGCTATAGTTTAAACTTGAAGTTTGTTTATTGTTATCACTTGTGTGTTTAATGATTTTTTTCTTTTGATCTCTTATATAATCTTTTTATATATTCTCAAATTATAATTTTTCTAAATTTTTATTGGTACAAAGTTTTTAAGATTTTTTGTAATTTTATTAATTTCGTACCTATTTATCTTTAATGAAATTTATTTTCTGTCAAAAAAAATTTATGGATATGACTTGTAGGAAGAATTTTCTGACACTTTTGTACCTTAACCGCCCCAAAAAGACCGAGGAAAGTAATTATCGTGTTTTGTAAATAGTAGTCCATTGCGGACAACAAAATGGGCTCCTTATTTAGACAACAAAATATATTAAATTAATTAACATTACACATTTCGTCTAATTGTGTACGAAGTTAAACTAGTATTAACTGAGCAAGCTCCAGTTTGAATGTAGTCCTAAAATTCATTTCATTATACCCTATATCTTCCTTGATTTGCTTTCACCATAGATGTGGCCGACAATTGTTTATTTTATATTTCTAAGAACTGTAATGGTATTGTGTAGTTGGGCTCTTCATTTCAATTGTGTTATGTAGGCTGGGCCAACTTAGTAGGATTTCTAAATGTATCCGAGATAATGTGGTATTTGGAATTAGTTATTCAAAAACTCATTATTTTTTAAAATTATTTGTTAAGACTATTTGTTATAATTCTTAAAAAAATAAAGGGATTGTTACGGTGTTTTTACTTAAAAAGTATTTAAAAATTACGTTTATAAATAAATATCAAACACTAAAGAGATGCTTGGATGAATAATTAATAATTATCCATTTTAAATAAAAATACTATTTTTAGTTGAAATTTTTAAAAATAATCTTTCCCATTGGTAAAAAATGATGGAAGTGTTTGGATAAAAAAATATTTTTTTAAAATAATAGGAATACTTTTATTTTTATTGAGTTTTTAGTTAAAAAATACTTAAAATGGCAAAATTATCAAAAGGGATAAATACCCAAATCATCCAACTTAGCCACTAAAGATATTAAGATTGGAATGCATAAGCAACCAGAGAAGTTCAGGACATACCCTTTGCAATACTCTAATACAATGTTTTTATAACCAGACCAGTTAAAAAATCAATGAAAAAAAAGGGTCAAAAATTTAACCGGGATTAAACCGATTATATATATATATATATATGTATATATATATATATATAATTTGACATTATTATTTTTAATTAAAAAATAAAAAATAAAAAAAAAATTTGATTCGATTGAACTGGAAAAATAAGTTCAGTTCGACCGATTCACCAATAACCAGTCAATTTATTGATTTTTTAATCAATTTTTGAGAGACAGATTCTTAAAAGCTGACCGGACCGATTCTTGATCCAATTTCTAATTTTCCTATTCAATCGGCCTGTTCGATCTTGTCACGACCCAACCTGGGAATCATGACGGTCCTAGGGTACGGGTGATGCATAAGCGACCAGTACCACGAAGAACCCAAAAATAACTATCTATATGGCATGCATTATAATAACAAGCTCTTTATAGCTTAATAATTTAT
>CANXYC011109114.1:0-13194 GCA_948193065.1 Aleurites moluccanus | reverse complement strand
TATATATATATATATATATATATATATATATATATATATATATAATCTTTTGCTTAGATTTTGTTTCTCCTTATAATCAGGGACTAACTAGGGATTAGGGTAGCCCTAGTTACTCTAAATTTTTTAAATATATGTGTGTATATATATATATGTAAATTTTTTAATTGGTCCCTTAAAAAAATTATATATAATTTATAGTACTAAAATTTTGTAATAGTTTAACTTTGACTCCTCTAATAATATTAAAATTACATATAAATTTTTAATTGGTCTCCATAAAAAATTATATATTTATGACACTAAAACTTTCTGCTAATTTAATTTTGTCCCCGTAATAAAATTTTCTAGTTACGCCCATGCTCGTAATTGAAAGCAATTATTATTACGAAATAATGGACCAAGACTGAAAAGAGTAGCGATTCCTGCAACAAGAAATGTGGTAGAGATGACTTTCAGTATTTGGATGATAACTCACCTTACCTCAGAGGTGGATGTAAGATTTTTTAAAAAGGGGACACTCCCTTACATTTAAGAAAAAACGTAAAAATTTTAAAAAGTCACACTATAATAATAAAATAAATTTATTTAAAATGTATTAAACAATAAAGTAGAAATAATTAAAAGTCATTATAATATTATTGAAAAAATGAAGAAAATTGAAAAAAAAAATAAAAAAATAAAGAAAATTAAGTAGAATTAGAAAGAAAATAAAAAAAAAATAAATTAAATTAAATTAAATAATACTTTATTAAGGACTAAAAAATTAATTTTCAAAATAAAAGAATTATTTTATTAATTTTAATAAGTTTTAGCGACTAAATAGTAATTTATCTTAAAAATTTAAAATTAAGGGAGCAAAAAAGGAAAAATTAGGGACTAAAAAATTATTTTTTAGAATAAAAAGACTATTTTATTAATTTTATAAAATTTAGGGACCAAAAAATAATTTTAAGTTAAAAAATTTCAAAATTAACGAGACACATGTCTCCTTACCTTAATGTAGATACGCCTCTGTCTGATATGGTTATAAACCAGACAAATTCGGATAACTTGGGTGGTGACTTAGATAAGAATAGGGAAAATCATATTGACTTGGGAAAAATACCTAATATAGGACTTATATTTTTGTTAAAATCTCAATTTGAGTCACATAGAAGAAATTGATTCAATTTCCCCTTTAATTCGATTTTTGGTTCAATTAAGGCTTTGATCCGTTAATTACACTAGTAATGTTAGTTGTGAGACCCATTCATATTTGTTAATTAATAAAATATTAAATTAATAAAATTATATTTTTAATTAAAAAAATATTAAAATTAAAAAAATAAAAAAAGAAACCAAGAAAACAATTTGGATGAAACCCACCTTGCTACATACTTATCGCCATCATTGAAAATATACTTAAACCAGATTTACATACATTTCACACAAGCCAGATTAGTATTTTGCTATAATGGTGCACATCTCTCAAGTATGGGAAAGCCAAATTTAGAATTTGGCTTTATAATCTATCTGCGATTCTAAAATCTAAAATCCTATAAAAAATACAGATATGATTAGTTTTCTTTATATATACGTATTACCCAAAAGATGATAGAGGCAAAGAATGAGATCTTCTTCAACGGGACTGATTTGCCATGCTTTACAAATGGACATAGATAATTCATCCAGCGGAGATGACAACTCTTCCCACAGTGATGAAGTCCAGCACTTTTGGGTAAGGTAAGTGATCTTCCTTCTCCTTCTTTTTTTTATTTGGTTTGTAAGAAGTTCATCTTCTTCTTGTGTCCATGGTCCAGCTCCTCCTCTGGCTGTAGATGCATTAGTTGATGTGTTTCTCATATTCTTTCTTTCTTCTTTTTGATTTATCTCTATTTTGTATATGAATACAAGATAAAAGTAAGTATTATATGTATGTATGTTTGTTGGGTTGAGTCGTGGAAAATGAGATTGAATTTCTTTTTTCTAATTTTTTTTTAATTTTTAATGGATGATTGATAAAGAGACGATGGTTTCATCCAAATTATTTTTTGAGTTTTTTTATTTAATTTTAGTATTTTTTTATTAATTAAAAAATATAAATGAATCTCATAACTAATACTATTAATATAAATAATAAATCAAATTCTTAATTAAATCAAACGTCAAATTAAAGGTGAAAATTAAATTGATTTATTATGAGTGACTCAAATTAAACTTTTATCAAAAGTATAAGCTATAAATTGGGTATTTCTCTATTGACTTGGTTATCCGAGCTTTCAAGAAGAGATCCGTGTTCCATTTCCCGATACTGTGCCGTTGCTGAGACCGCAAGCTCAAAGACAACCAGTAGCTTAAACCACTACCGATTGAAGCGTCACATCTATATTATTATTATATAAAAATCCGAAGGAATATACCTTAAATATTTATATCAAAAATAAATAATTAATTAAATATACAAAAATAAAATTTTCAATTTTAAAAATAATATAAAACCGTAAAAAAATATTTTCCTTAATTACTATTTTATTCATATTTTATCACTTTCAAAAACTATTTCTAAAATAAATACAATTTCTTATAAAATCTTACTTTTAAAATAATTAAAAACTCAAGCCATTATAACAATAATCATATGAATTTTGTGACATTAGTTATCATAAATTCATATGATCCAATGATTTCTACATTTTATTAAAAAGATCTAAATAAACAATAAATTGACCTTAAAATATAAAAAGACCGACAATTCGTCATTAGATTTATTTCAGATTCTTTGAATTTGATTCGAATTTCAAATACTTCCATGCAAAATTGGTGTTTTGTTTTTGGAAGAAACTTGAAATAACTTTTGATTTAAAGAAAATTTTTCTTATTTTTCTAAAACACAACCAGTAAATGATTTTTGTTAAGTTTTAATTAGAAGATTTTAAAAAGAAAAAATATATTTATGGAAAATAAACCCTTGATTATTTAATTTTTCAAAAGTCTCCATTACGATTGATTTTATATTATTATTTTCTTTAATTTTTCTTAAAAAATTGAATAATTTAATGAAGAGATTTGCAACAGAAAGTAATTTATTAATATTTAGAAGAATACTTGAGAGAAAAGTTCCAGGAAAAAAGTCCAAGAAGAGTCCTTCTGAAGAATGAAGGGTATTTATAGAGAAACACTTAAAAAAAATTTTAAAATTTTTAACCCCAAAGTCTTTATTTTTAGTAAGATATTTTTCAAAACAGTTATAAAACCTCTAAAATAGTTATTGGAAAAGTTTTTCAATTAGATTTGAAGCTAACTTGTAAACCAAATATTTACAAACTTCCTCTTTAATTAAAATAAAATCTCTTATTTTAAAACAAACTAAATAAGAATCTAAATGCAAAATTTCTTATTTCGTTTAAATAGTAAAATAAAATTTAAAAGGAAAACTATTTAGATAGAAAATAGTTCTGGAGGACCCCAAAAACTGAGAAAAATTTGGGGTAGAAAGTGAAGGAACGGGCCCAAGGTGAGCAAGCTAGGGTGCTGAGGCAAAGCCTTAAGGCCTTAAGTTCGTGCGGTCTGGATAGGCTATGAGGCCCTAATGCAGAGTCATGAGGCTCTGCATCTATGCTTGGCGAGCTAACTTCGTAGGGCCAAGTGCCTTCTTTCGAAGCCCATTTGCCCTAACCTCAATTTGAGCCTCCAATTTTGCCTCGACACCTTTTTCAAACTCAAACTCAAATCCTTAATTTCTAAGCATAGCCTTCGCAATTCCACCTATTCATTTTTATGCAAAACATGCTTGAAACACAATTCATTTTCTCAAATTATTCATCTTCTCAACAAGAAATCTCAATTTGCATTATGATATTTGATGCCTCGTTACTAGACTTCGATTTGGAATCAAGTGAGCTAAAATTAGGTGTTTACAATTTGATCCCACTTTAGTGGGGTTTGTGAAGCATGTTGTAATACCTAGTGCTTTGAATGTTAGAATAGATATGTGTTCGTTCATGTTTGTTTGATGAATGTTAGCATATATATGTTTATATATGCATGATAGATAATCTAGAATATTATGTTGAGTATAGATTACTCCTAGAATGATTATATGTTGAGACATGATGAGTTATGACTAATTTTGAGCTGTTAAACATATATATATATATATATATATATAAATTGATTGAGTTTGGATAAGTTAGAATGGAGAAACTTGAGAGATTCTCATCAGTAAGCCTTTCACGGGCGTGAGAAATCATTCACCACCGTGAGAAAAGTTTCTGTGTAAATTGGCTAATTCTTCATATTTGTTTTCACATGCATGAAACGTACCTCACGATCGTGAAGAAATGTTTCGAACCCAGACGTGAACAGCTTTCACGGTCGTAAAGTCCTCACGGGCGTAAAAATGTCGGGCATATATATATGATAACTCTATTTTTCATTTCAAACTATTCCACTTTCAACTCTTTTTCTCCTCTTTCTTCATAAATGGTCCCAACCACCTACCAATTCATTAATATTCATCCTCCAACATTTGTTTCATCATAATAACACAAGAATCAAGAATCAAAATTTCAAGAAATAACAACATTTCATATTTCTCAAGGATTCTCCATTTCTAGGAATTCAAGGTATTTGTTCCAAATTCACTTCAAGTTTAAGATAAGTTAATTAATGGTTAGAATAAATGAATATAAGTTAAGTATTAATGTTTAAGAGCATAATTAGTATTTATTATGGATTGTAAGCAAGATATATATGGATTTAGGGTTTTGGGTGAATAGTAACCATTCATTCCAATCTTCCACATTTCTTTAATAAGTGATTAAATTGATATTGTAAAACATATTAGGATTCTAAAAGATAATTAAAATCATAAGAATTTACTATGTATGAGCATATTTGGGCATAAACCCTAATTTTGAATATTTGGGAATTTGACATAAGAAATGAGAACTCAAGGAATAAAGGAGATTATTGAATGTACAAGTAATTGAGGAAAATACAAGAATAGTTTGCTTTGAGGTAGTATGAACATTGCATATGCATGTTGTTTCCTTGAAATTGATTTGTTCAAACCTTCCTAATATACATGTATATGATTCTCATGTTATAAAACATTGTATTGTTAACCTACTAAATATAATTTCCATAATGTTCTTAAACAAATGATAAATTGTTCTATGTAATCACTTTATATGTTATAAATGACTTAGTCATTGTTCCTTGGACCAAGTTCATATGAAACCTAATTGATAATTTGAATGAATTCAGGTTTATATATTGATGGTCTTGTGACCTATGATTCTTTGTGAAATCCAATCTATATGACCTATGACATGTATATGTATAGAACACTCTTTCCAATGAGAGTAAATTCATTAGTCCATTATGCATTTTGGGAACCTAGCTAATAGGATTTTTATCACTGTTCCACCTAGAGGAGACCATGAGCTCTAGGTATATGCCCGACCAAGCATATGCATTACGATAAGGTAGCAAGACTACTGATGTATTATGTCACAATAAGGTAGCAAGTCTACTGATGCGTTCTGATGATAACAGTTTTATATATGATTTGACAGTGTTATTCGATTGTGAGCACTTATGTTCTTGTAAGCATAACCTTATGAAACTTCCAGACTCATGTTTCTTTGGCTTGACCTTTGCATTGCATGTTTATATCTTATTGAGTTGAAGGCTTACTCATCTTCTGTGGATTTCAGGTGATAGTATAGCTTGAGAGAGAGCTAACATAGAAGACAGAGCCTCTTGATTCATTCCTCCAAGAAGACTCTATGTAATTCTTTTGATGAATATTATTTTGTATTATGACATTTATATGTATGAGGAGTATACTCTAGAACTCCAAAGTTAGATAGTGAGGATGATATCATTTTGATGTCTGAATTGATACATTGTGGGTTGCCCTTGTTCCTGATTGATGTACGATGTATCTTTTGATCGGTAAGGAACAAGAGGAAATCTTATGATGATGTATGGAAATGCATGAATGATGATTATATGATTTACAGAAATGAGTATACATAATGATAACTATGTATGATATGGATATATATTGTGTATGAGATTCAAGATATGAGTGTTCTACGTGTTTTACGGGTTTATGGTGGCCTTAAGCTTACCCTTGCCGTAGGACCATCACACCACTGGAGTAGGGGTGTGACACATGTGTGCTAGTATACACAGTCCAATAAAGCGTAATAAAATTTTCTAATTTAAAGAAAAAATGTTGACAAATGTTAGGAACCTCAAACTTGAACCTCGTTGCTTCACGTGTTTTGGTCGTATCGTTTCAGATAATGCAAATATGTATCAACCATCAAAAGCATTGGGAACCTCTTTCCAGAAATGCAAGTATTAACTATAGAATGCATTTGAGCCTTCTTTTCTGACAATGCAAATATGGATCAACTGTCAAAGCATTGGGAAGCTCTTTCTTGACAATGCATTTATAAATCAACCATCGAATGCATTGTGGATCTATTTTTCGACAATGCAAAAATAAATCAATCATCGAATGTATTGGGGACCTCTTTCCCGACAATGTGAATATTAACCATCGAATGCATTAGGGACCTCTTTCCCGTCCATACGAATGTACTCATTTTGTTGTTTCCTAACTAAGGTTTCCATGTCTAATTTTGTTTTGGAACTTTATCCTCACCAATTCTTCTTTTTCATATTTGGTCCTTACTATCTTTCTTTTATATTTAGGTCCTCACCTTTTTCTAATTCTAGTGACTTCTTCTAATTATCTTGCTTAAATACAAATTAAGTACTTAAGGATTCTTCTAATATTCCATTGTCTTCTTTCAATATTATTCGTTTTCTCTTTCCAAGACTTTCATTCAATGCTTCCCATTTTTAAGACAAGTGTGGATGTTGAAATTTCTTTTCCAACTTTCTTTTCTTTCAATGGTGGTTGCAACTTTTGAGGTAACTTTTCAACTTTCAACATTCTTCTAGTTCCAAGATAATAGGCTTCCTCTTTCCAAGGCAACTTTCTATTCTTTACAAGAAATGACCCATTTTCAACAAAATGGGTTTCAACTTTCAAGATAACTTTTATTCTTTGTAAAACTTCATATTTTTAAGATAATGGGTTTACATCTTTCAAAACAACTTTCTCCTCTTATCAAGAGATGTCCCATTGTGTGGCATCGTCCAAGCACCGAGATGCTTTTTCAGGGTAATTTTCCACGCGATAAAGGCAGCTTTTATCTTACAGTTGCAAATCATCTCTTTAACTTTTATTTTGAAATTTTTGCAGAGTCATCACCTTCATTTTTTAAGGGGGAAAAAAAAGGAAAATCCAATCTGAATCCAAATTTTAACCCAAAAATAAAATCACTAGACCTTCGAACCAGGACTGAGCTCAGAGACTAGGTTTTCGGTTTAAAGTAACTCTTATTTTGACTTTCCATTTAATAATTGATTTATGAAAAAAATATTTCATGAACAAGTTATAAGATGACATTTATAAGATGCATGAATAAAGTAATTTAGAAAATAAATAATATTCAAGTAAAAAACAATAAGGTAAAGAAAATTAATTACAATTAAAACATCAAAAATAGGAGATATTAACTCTAGCCCTCATGGGAATTCTAGGTTAACTACACTGTAATATCCACTATTTTGCTTAAGGAGACTTAGGAAATTTCAGAATGGATAGTTATTCGGTAGCGGAATTACTAAAAATTTTTGAAAATTCTTATAATGAAATAGAAAGAGGAAAATTTTAATTAGATAATGAGGTAACATAGAAAAATTAATTTGAAATTAAAATAGCTCAAATTAACTAATGAATTAGTGGAAATAAGGAAATAAGCTTATGTGAGGTACCTAGTTTGCGCACCTCATAGTCTTTTATTTTTAATAAATTCTATAAAACTCCAATTTTAAAAATTCTTTTTTCACATCACCATAAGACATTAAGAAGTAAATTAAAAATATTTTTAAGTAAAAATAAAATTTAAAAGGTACCTAAAGATCAAATGGAATATAAGTGAAAAAGATGAACTTAGGAAAAATGACAAGTTTGTAATAATTAGCAAGCCCAAGCTTAATTAAGCCTAATTAATCAAAGAATAGCATCCAAATTCAATATTTTGATTCAAAGAGAGCTGGTTATTTGGAGAGTTTTAGATCAAAAATATTATTTTTTTTATTTTATAAATTAAAATTATGCAACTTGAAAATTTATTCATCATAAAAATTATTAAATGAAAAAATAAAGAGAATTATTATATAAGCAAGGTGATATCATAAATTAAGAAATATTTATGCTAAAAAATAATTATTAAAATAATTATTGATCATAAAATTAATTAAAATTCTATAAAAAGAAAAGAAGAAAAAAAAAATTGTGATAAGCTTCCCCTCCCCTTCTCTCTCCCTTTCTTCCTTTTTCCTTTATCTTTCTCTCTAAATTTCTTTAGATTAATCTTAGGAAAAGCCATTCTCATCATTTGGTAAACTTGCTTTGGTAATTGAAGTTGTAGGAGTGAAGGAAAATAAGTAGAATTGAAGAAGTACTTCAAGATTCCTCTAAGGTAAAAAAAATTCAAAATTTACTCAAATAATTATTTGTTTAATTTTAATTAATTAAATAGAGTACGAATTAGAGTTATATGATCTAAAATTAGTAGATTAAATATTGAAAATAATTAGATTAATTTAGCGAAGAAATTATGAAACATAAAATGTTAGGTTAGAGTAAATAAACTAAACCTGAACAGTATATAATAAAATATTTTATCTTAATTTTTATAGGCTTAGGTGCATAATTTTATATAATGAAAAACACAAAATTTGTATATATATATGTCTAAATTATATGTCTAGAAAGAAATTTTATCAAATTCAGAACTTATTTAGAGATATAGATCATTGAATAAGACTGACTCAAGTTAGGGTTTCCACTGAAAAACTCTAATGAGTTTTGTAATTTTGAAGATTTTAAAGTCAGATTCAGGAAAAACGCAAAACATAAAAAATATTTCCTTATTCTTAGCTAAATTTATGTGAAAAAAAAATAATATTTGGATAACTACGCACTAAGTTGCAAATAAAAAAGTAGTGACTACTCGAATGGAATTTGCATAACAGAATGCAGGATACATGACAAGTTTAGAAATTCCACTATAAATTGAGTAGTACTTAGAAAAATATGATTTTTGGTTATGTTATAAACTCAGATGTTTAATTTAATTAGGAAAAAGAATTTGGACAATTGGATATTTATAGTTAGAGAAATGAATAAATCAAGTGAGGCTGCCATGGTACATTATAGGATAAAATTAAGAGTTTAATTTAACACTTTCAAGTTGATTAAGTATTAAACCCATATTAATTAATTTTGTACCTAACAAGGGAAAGGACAAAGAAGATAAAACCTTGGATAATATTTTTTGTTTAGGCTAAGGGAAGAAAGAAAGACTTTTTAAAATTTTGATTTAAAGGTGAGTACATTTATATTACTTTGCTTGAATTGTGCCTAAATGATTTAATTGAAATTCCAAGCTTTGAATCTTTGATTGACCAAACCTACATTATGAATTTATTTCTTTTTATTGTTTTTAAATGTCCATTAATTTCATTCTTAAGACCTTTGAGCATTATTGAAATTGCTAACTCATTGAAATACCTTGTATATTTAATTGTGTATAATTTGTTCCTTATAATTGATTTTAACATAATTGTTCTTGACCCTTGATTGTTGCCTTAAAACCACCTTGAATTGCATAATTGAGAAAATTGTAGCTATTGGAATATAAACCCCAACTTGTAACTGAACTTTTTTTCACAAGCCTTAGCTTGTTCTATTACCTTAATTGATAATTTAATTGATTAACCATTTTTCTTACATATTACTTCTTAATATATGAATTTATTGACATTATTATTTGAATCCCGACTAATTATCAATGACAAAAGTACTCACTCCAGTGGAGTAGACTTATATATACATTAGGCATTGTGCACAATGTTTTACACTGACCCTAGCTAGGAGGGGGTAAGGTCCTAGCCATGCGGTCTAATCAACCATATGACTGTACTGATTGGCATGCTACTAGTTTATAGTCTCTACCCATTTATTACTGAATTTTACTTATTTGTCATTGTTCTGAAATGAACCTTTGTATACTAAACCTTAGCTGATTATTTGCTATATTTCTTGCAATGTATCTTTTGACCTAATATATTTGAATAAATTATTTCATTTATTGCTCTTACTTATAACCATAGTATTTTTGACGTACCTATTCATTGTTCACTCCAATGGCTATGACGAATTCTATTTTATTTGCTTCTAATTTTATTGATTATCTATTATAAAATTGACCTTCTTTGTGATGCTACCTAACCTCACAAGGTAATATATATGTATCTCACTGAAAATTATTTTTCACCATTTGGTTATTACTGTTTTTCGGGGGCGAGATAGATAATTGCATTTTCGGCTTTTCTTCTTCAACTGGAAACCTCCTTTATCTGTGTAAAGAGCTTATCAATGGTCTTTTTTTTTTTATTTTAGTGCTCCATGGAATTTTTGTATGGTTTTAGTAATGTTATTGTATATTAAAAATACTGACAATACTGATATTAAATAAAGTTTGTAAAATATATATAACTGATATTATCTGAAATATAAAATGAATGATATTTATTGCTCTGATATTTTTATTGAAGTATTGGATGATATTGAAATGATGGAGTTGAGAGTATAAGGAGGAATTATTGGGAGTTTAATTTTCTTGCAAGCTAGATAATTTTGAAAGATCCTATTTCAGGTCGAGAATAGGGTGAAAAATACAAAGGAGACTCTGGTGAATTTTTTATAAATTATGGTAATATAGGTTCTACGGGTTGTAGGTGCCTTATGCTTCCCTATGCACTAAGATCGTCACATTCCAGAAGTGGGGATGTGACACACACATTCCCCAAAATTACAAAATATACAAATTTAGTAAAAAAAGATTTTTTTTATTGTTTTTGGATTTGAAGCTATAAAACAGTTTGCCTGTGTATCCCTTTGAATGTGAATCAAAACCCACGTAGTTCTCTCTTTTTGCAAAAGGGTTAGGTTTAATTTTAAGAAAAACCTAATTTTACCTCTTACATTTTATTATATTTTAGTTCTTTAATTGATGCTTTACCAATTTAAAGAAAGGCAGAAATGAGTTTGATTTTGAGTTCAGAAGAAGATACCTTGCTTCGTAACTTAGGTGGAGGGTGTCTTAGGGTTCTTCTGGATCGAAGTTCCACTTTTATTGAGGTAACAAAATTAGTCCAAAGTTAAAATTATTGTCAATTTTAATTACCAAGTTGAATTAATTAATCAAATTAACACAAAATGTGATGATAGATTGACTTAAAGAGAGATCGAATCTAGGACTTCTATTCCTCCAACTCGATGAGAGTTGAAGAAATCGGTTTGAAATCAAAGAGAATTGAACCACTTATAATAAAGAAAACTGAATAAAGGGGGAAAAGAGAGAGGTAACTAAGGAAAACTCTACTTAGTTGTTCTGGTGTATCTTTTGAAGGCTGATATGGCTTGTATTTAAAGGGAAAAGGCTAGGGTCAAGCTGGATGAAAATACAATATGGGATTCAGAAAACTTGGCGGGACCACTTGGTAGTACCAGAGCTTCACATAAGCGGCAAGGAAGCCAAAGGTTGGCGGAAGTAGGTGTGAAGGCTGGTGGTAGGACCTTCCTTTGGTGGCGGCGCCACCATATGCTGGTGGCTGTTGCCACCATGAAGGCCAATTATAGCCAGTAGCAACGCCAGCTACCACCAAGGTTATTTCCAGCCCCTTTTGGTATGATTCACCCCTCATTATGGTTGATTTTCTAGAAAAGTAATCATGATGATAGTGAACACAAGCTACCATGATCAGATTGGGTAAAGATATCCTAAGGCTATCCTAGAAAGGGTATGAAAAGATGCTCTTAAGGCTACCCTTAGAGAGGTCTAAAAGATCCTAAGGTTACCCTTAGGAAAGTTTGAAAAGCTCCTAAGGCTACCCTTTAGAAGGTCTGAAAAGCTCTTAAGACTACCTTTAGAAAAGTGTAATATCTGCCATTTTTGAAGTGTATTTGTTGATTTTATATGTTTGGAGAATTTTAAAGTTTAAATAAGAAGTTTGAAAAAATTTCAGAAACTTTTGTTTTGAACTGCAGCAGAATTCAGTGTTGACCATTACTTGCTCTTAAAGACATGATTGGGTAAAGTGTAAAATATGAAAGTTGTTAATATGTCTTAGCTATAATTTTGTAAAATGGTTTGGTAAAATTCTGAGTATGTGATGAGTTGTGTCTATTTGAGCAAGGCTGGTCTGGATGAGAATTTCTGCAGGGATGCAGTATATGTTTGGAATTTCTGGGAATAACTGAGGCAGAATTTGTTGAAGTTGTAAACCTAAAAAATGTTTTTGTGTATGTTGAGATGATGTCTGTAAAATTTTAGAATTTTTGAATAGGTATATCTCAGTGGAGAGTGTTTTATATTAGGGCTGTTCGGTTGGATTTTGATGCAGGAGTCTGGGTGACTTTTGGAGAGTCACCACTATCTGTATGTTGATTAGTTTAATATGAAATTTGGATATGTTGTGCTTCTGTCTGTTCATTTTAAGTGGCAATAAGAATTGATGAGTTTGGATTAGTGTAGCTCATTTGCGAGCTGGCTTAAGGTGGGATGTTCAGACAAGAGTTTAACTTAGAAGTGTTTGGTTATGGAGAGCCAGCATTATGCGGGAAGGCATTTTCACGAACTGGCAATGGGAGGTGGCATTATGGCGAGAAGCTTTTGGTGAAGAGCTTTGGCGAGAACTATGGCGAAGAGAAGTTAGTGAGGAAGCATTGTGTGAAGAGAGATGTGCGAGGTGGCAGTTCGCGGAGAAGCGAAGAGGCGAAAGCGCATCGCCAAGGTGACATATGCGGGGAAGAGTCGCGAGGAGAGTTTGGCGAGGCAGCATGCGTGAGGTAGCTTATGCGAGCTGGAATGTGCGAGGCAGCGTTGCCGGATCAAGATTGGCGAGCTAGCAAGTGCGAGCTGGAAATGCGAAGTGGAATGGCCAGCTGGCAAAGCGAGGAAGCTTTGCCGAGGTAGTCTGGCGAGCTGGGCAGTGTGTATCTGGGCAGAGGTCTATTTAACCCCAATAACCCAGCCAGCGATTTTCACGATTTTT
>CANXYC011108779.1:0-11589 GCA_948193065.1 Aleurites moluccanus | reverse complement strand
GTATGAATGTTATCCTTTGGATACTCTTGTTCCTCTCTGATGAGAGATGTCTCTTTTGATCATTAAGGAACAAGAGAAAGATATGAAATGATAATAGAAGGATATGATTGATTTTGATTATATGTATGAATATGGCAAATGCATGATAAAATATGATGTTACAATTTATTTCGCATTGATGAGAATTATGATTTGTAAGTTCTACGGGTTTACGGTGGCCTTAAGCCTACCCTTGCTTAAAAAGACAATTTACAAAAAAAAATGATAGCCACTTCAATCATTTGGCTTAACTTCAGGACAAAAATATTAATTACAATCCTAAAGAGACTGTAGCTAATATTGATGAGAAAACGTCAACATCTCCTTTCAGGCTTAATTTTGTTTTATGTTGAATTCTTGTTGTTGTTCTTCCTGTTAAATGGTTTAGCTTCTGCCTAATTTTAATTAATGTTCATTAATTTATTTTACCTTTGTATTATGTATTCTTTGAGGTCTTTATACTATCTTTCATTACTGGATCTAGACTAGTGTATTGCCCACTTTATTTTGTTTTTGACATTACTCTTGGTGAGCTTTTGTCATACCCTATAAAATTTGTTCGCCATTTTTGTGATGTATCAGTGCCAGTTGTTGATATGATCATTCATCTTTTGGCCCTTATTCATCTTCTTATTCTCTAAATAATTTTTTTATCATTTGATATAAGTTTCTACTCTGCACAACTATAATATTTTTTTGAGATGTCATTTGCTTAATCTATGTTGAGGAGTAAACTTTTTCTTCAATAAATCCTTTCCTCACTTTTCTTGTAATTGCATTAGGATGTTTACTTCTGATTTTCGAGCTATATTTGATCTCTTTATTTTTCAAGTTGTATACTTGATTACTATTCAATGGGTGAGCAACTTCTATTACTTCTTTATTGTGCATTTTGATTTACTGTATATTTATTTAATTAGTCTCTACTTTTAATTTTGTACTTAAACAGGTTTGCTCTCTATTCTTGTTTTTTTTTTTTTCAAGACTTGTATACTAAGGAAAATAATAAATTTTTCTTCATTTGAGATGAATTTTTCTTCAATTGAGATGTCTTTATTACTATTATGTCCCCATCATTGTTTTTGCAATTTGATTTTGCCTTTGTTGAATAACCATCTTCTAACTATAAGTCATCAGGCTATTGACCGATCTTTTATCCTTTGATCTCTATATATTTGATTCTTCATTATGTTGGGTGACTAATTGTCCCCTAACAAAAGGTGAATAATTCATAGTTCACCTCGGTGATTCCTTTAAGATTTTCTCTTTTGGAGTTTGACATACATATTAGGAGAAAAGAACAACAAAAATGTATTCTTATATTATCAAAGTTTTTACCTTTAACCTATTGTGCACATTCAGATGTGTAAGGTCTATATGACTTCATTATTGTTGGCTCTCCTATCTTAAGGGAGCATTACAATACTTTACTTAGAGATTTTTTTTCATTTGTATTGTTAAAGACTTCTCATCTAGAATCTTGATGATTGAGCGCTTTAAGGCACAACAGGCAACTGCTATACTTTCTTAATAAAAAATTATAAAGTAAAAAAAGATTGTTATACTTACTTGGTTGATCGGTTGTGCTTTGAGCACTTTTTAGATTTCCTTTTGCTTCAATATTAGAGTGGTGGATGATTTTTATTCCTCTTTTAGTTGAGCACTTAATTCATTGATCTAATGGACAACTTTTATTCCACTTTAGCCCCTAGTTTCTTTTTGGAAAAGAACTGTTAGCAGGAATAAGTGAGCAACTGTTAGCTCTTAAGAGATGTGGACAGGTTATGAAAATCTTGTCATAAAGAGAATAAAAAGGTAGTTTGTTAGCATAAGTTAATCAAATTTATGTCTTATTCTATGCAAAAAATATTGTTAGCAACAAATTAAGATAAAGACTACTAAGGCAGTATATTAAATTGCAGATAACCCCTAGTTTCTTTTTAGAAAAGAACTGTTGGCAGGAATGAGTGAGCAGATGTTAGCTCTTAAGAGATGTAGATAGGTTGTGAAAATCTTGTCATCAAGAGAATAAAAAGGTAGAGCACTAGTATTAGCACTCCTATTTTGTTAGCATAAGTTAATAAAATATATGCCTTATTCTAAGCATAAAATATTGTTAGCAACAAATTAAGATAAAAACTACTAAGGCAGTATATTAAATTGCATATAATTAAAAAAATACTTCCTTAAATTATTTAAGTTATAAGTTTTTGACTTGATATAAAAATTCTTTATTCACCTTCTCTATTTCGAAGAGCACAATTCACGCAATTTAAATATTGTTTACACAAAATTGAACTTAGTGGAGAGGTTTGTCTATTTTACTATATCTTTTGTACTTCTCCATAGGAACTAGCTAATATGTTTGTGATGATTTTGATCAAAAAATTGATAGTGGCAATGTTCTATATGTTTAAACATCATCATCTTATGTGGATTAATTGTCTTATGGTATTGTTCATGTTGAACCTAACCTCAAGGAAGCGCCTTTTATTTGTCTTGTTTTCCTAACTTTCATTAGAACTTATCTATGAAAAATTTCATAATAATAATAATAAAGTGCATCAAAAAAAATGTTAGAATTATTATTGATATTTTTATCTTATCTCTTTTGGATGGATATTAATCCTTTTGGATGATTAATATTTTTCTTTTTATCTTGTTAAAACTTGTTCAAAAAATTACTAACTAAGGTGAAAGAAAACTTAGTTGTTATGATGTAATCAGTAGATTGAAATTGCTATCTTTTGTTTTTGGTTTTTGATGTCCAAATCTATATTCTTTGAATATCTTGCATGATATATACTACTCAACACTCCCCTATGTTATTGACTCTAAAATATCTAATAGTTTCTTCACCGTTCTCAAATATTACCCACTAGTTCACTTCAATTGTTTATTGCCTTTACTCAATGTCCCATCTATTTGCAGTGTTGAGGTGAACAATAGTTCACTCGTTTTATCTTTTTTATGATGTCACTATCCTGTTCAACCAAAAGTTTACTAACACTTACATCATTGAATCTTTTTTTGCGCTCATCCCTAATCTCGTCTTCAAGCCTTTTTGATGGGTAAGTGTATAAATGTTCCATTGTCACACGAGCTCAGCTGCAAAAACTTAAAATTTTGATGGCATTAAACAACTTCAAAACCTTCTGATAAAAAAACATTTAAATGACTGAGATTGTTGAATAACTTATTCCATTCAAAAAACTTCTTGTTTTATGATTGAGATTTTTGAACAGTTTCTTCTGTTGAAACGATTTCTTGCTGTAAATAGATTTTTCACCTTTCCTTGCATCCTTTTAAGAAGCAATCTTTTGTCTCCTCTTTGATTTAAGTCCCAGGGATGAAGTCAAAAAAATAATTTTTCACAGGCCAAAAATTTATATTATTTAAAAAGTTATGTTTAAATAGGAAAATAAAAAAAAATTCTATAGATTAATGGTATTTTTAATTAATTTTGGATCGGCCAAAAATTTATTTTGTGTAAAAAAACTAAATTTAAATAGACAAAATGAAAATTTTTCTATAAATTAAACAAGTTTTTTTTTTTTTTTTTTTTTTGCCTAGGTGGCTCAGACCCACCTTGGCCCTTGAACAACTTCGTCCCTATTAAGTCCAATCACAAATCTAACTTATCCATTGCAAGATAAAATCACAGTCCACACTCACCATGCTAATTGATAACTTGTGAATCAAATTTCTATTTCATGAACTATGATGGTTGAATCAAAGCCTGTCTTAGATCCTAAAGACCTATAAATACCTCTTCAAATAATGGATAAAAGCTTTAGGTATACCTGTTGGTCACACTCCGATGCTCAAGTCAGTAATCCTATTTAAGAAAAGGTATTGAAAGCATGTGAATGATAAAATGCATATCTTTGGTTAGGTTTGATAAGTATTTATAGCGATTGTCTAGTCAATATTCTTCCTAGTTGAATTATCATTCTTAAAAAAGAGTTGAACTAGTATTTGATTATTGAAATAAATTGTCTATTTGTCTCCTTTTTTTTGTGGTGAGTTTTATAAAAATAGAATGTCAACTAGACTATCTCCTTCAAGTAGAAATTGTCTTTTTAAGTATTTGTTAGAAAATTAGAGGTACTATTTTTCAAAACAAGAAGGCTTTGAACGTGTATTCACTATCCTTAAGGAAATTATGCCCCCACTATGTTGATGTTGGTTTATGGCATATTCTCTCTAGGATTTACAAAACCAAACAAAATTACAGACATCAAAATCTGTAATTTCTCCAAGAACACGTTAAGAATATTTGTAGGAATAGAAAAGAAGAAGAGAATATTATTAGGATTTTTAATTAATTATTTTCTAGAAAGAAATAACATGTATCTATAATACCTTAAGTGTCTCTTGAAAAAGTTAAGTGTCTTTTCTAAAAAGACACAAACTTTAATCAAATAGATACAACATTGGGCAAAAAAATTAATTTAAAATTAAGCCCAAGAGCCCAAGTCTCATCAAGCGCAATTTTAGTTTTCCTCCAAAACTTTCCAACAATTAAATTTAATTCTTATATTCAATAAAGGCTTTTAAACTTTCTAACATCTCTTTCTTTTCCAATATGGAATAACTATCTAACAATCTCCACTTACTTAATGATCATTAAATTCACGACTTCGTTTGATATTATTAAGGGTTAATTATAAAAAAAATACGAACTATTTGCGAAATTATAATTTTATCACGAACTAAAAATTTTAGCAATTTTATACATATACTTTTAATTTTTAGCAAATTTAGTACAAAATTGAAATTCAGTCAGAGTTTTGGTGTTGGTGTTGACGTGACATAGTAATGTGATATTTATTATTATTATTATTACCACATCAGCATCTGACTAAGAATTCAAATCGAACAAATCAAATCAAACCAACTTGAATCGATCAGTTCAATTCAATTTTTCAAACTTTAACTCAGTTTCATTAATTTTTTGAAATTTTAATTTTTTTTATTTGGGTTGGTTTTCTTCAAAAAGAAACAAAATATATATATATATATATATATATATATATATATAACCTAAATAGTCAAATAACCGAACTAAAATACGTCGGTTTAATTTGAATAACTTACTTTCTATTTCAGTTCGATTTGGTTTAGTTATTTTGATCTTAAAAAAAATTAAAATATTCAAACTGAACCTAACCAATTTTAATAGATCAATATTTTTGGTATTGAATAACCAGAAAATTAAAAGATAATAAAAAAAAAAATAAGGGGGTAGGCAATCTATCGGTTCAGTTTAAACTAAACCGAAATGAAACTCCCAAAACTAAATCTAAATAAAAACATAAATTTCAAAAAAATTAATCGAATTGAATAAAAAATTATTCGGTTTCTTTTTTAAAAAACCAAACCAAACAAAAAAAATCAAATTAATCGAACCAAATTGAAGTTTGAAAAATTAAATCGAACCAATCGATTCAAGTTGGTTCAATTCAGGTTGATTCAGTTAGTTTGATTTAATTTCCTAGTCAGATGCTGACTGGCAAAAATAATAATAAAAAATACCACATTAGCTTCGATACTAGAGTTTTGATTGGATTCTGATCTTGTGTTAAAATTGCCAAAAATTGAAAGTATATGTATAAAATTACAATTTCGCGAATAATTTATGATTTTTTTTTATAATTAACCCTATTATTAAATTTTTTTACTTTGTTAATGATTATTAAGTACCCTTACTTGATCCTTAAGATTTATACATCTAGAAGGTGTCTTTCGACTTAGACCTTCTACTAGTATAAAAAAAATTTAAGTTCTATCAGAAATTATTGGTAACTTATTCTTTAAACCATAATTCCTATAAAAAAAATTATATACATAAATCTTACTTACTTTCTTACATGTTCCTCGTGAGTTTTAGCACCATATTATGGCCATGTGCTACCTCTTGGAATTCATAAACACTTACAAAGTTTTATCTCCCAAACTTCTCGTGTTTATATAGGTGAAGGTTTACTGAAGTCTAAACTTGGACTTTCTTAGTTTTTGATCCGAACTTTTCATCTTCATTAAGAGTAATAAATACTCACTCTCCTTTTTCATAAGCACTATGTTGATTCTAGTGCTTGCTGGTCAATCACAACAATAACTTGTTATTACCATTAAAACCTTTAATATTGCAAATCAATAAAAAAGGTTGGGTTCATATTATTTGAGACAAATTATAATGTTTTTAGACCCATCATGCTCGTAGTACTACTTATCATATGTCTCAAGAGTCCTTTGGTCAAAGGGTCAACAAGATTGCTTTTTGATCTAACATAGACAATTGTGATAATACCATCCACAATTCACTGTCTTAAATATTCATGCCTTAAAACAATAAGTCTAGATTTGCAGTTATAAATCTTGCTAAATGCCTTAGACATAGTTGTTTCACTATCACAGTGCAAAGAGATTGCTGGCATTGGTTGTGGCCACAACTTTATATCTAACAGAAAATTTCTCAGCCATTTTGTCTCTTTACCTGCTGCAGCCAAAGCAATAAATTCATATTCCATTGTGGAATGAGTAATGCACGCCTGTTTCATAGAAGCCCATGAAATGGCTCCTCCTCTTAAAGTGAAAATCCAACCATACGTTGACTTATTATCATGAACATTAGTTATCCAACTAGCATCACTAAATCCCTTTAACACTGTAATATTTGTCAATTTTGTTGGTTTTTTTTTATTAATTGTATGTTTGAAGAATTATTTAAATTCCAAATATGAATGTATGTGAAATCCAGAATTTCTGGTTGCAGTTGCAGGATTTTGTGAGGATAATTGCATGATCTTAAAGTAATAATTTGATAAAGTGTAAAACATGAAAGTTATGAGTTTATGTCTTAACTAAAATTCTGTAAAATGGCTTGGGAGAATTCTATGTGAATGATGATTTATGTTCTTATGAGCAGGACTGGTCCGGTTGGGTATTTCTGCAAGAAGTTTGTGTCTGTTTGGAATTACTGGGAATGACTGAGGCAGATTGAGCCAAAAGTGTAAACATAAAAAATATTTATTTATGTATTGGGTTGTTGGCTGTAAAATTTCAGGATTTTTGGATAAGTATATTGTAGTGGAGAGTGGAATTTATCAGGATTGTTGGGATGGATTGTGGGCAATAAGTCTGAGTGACATTTAGAGAGTCACCAGGGTCTGTGTAGTTGTTCTTGTCATTTAAATTTTGGATATGTTGAGCCTCTGTATGTTTATTTTAAGTGGCAAAAAGAATCAGAAAGTTTGGATATTTGTAGCTCATATGCGAGCTGGTTAACTATAAGTTGCCAAGGAAGAGTTAAATTCAATAGGATCTAGTTAAGGCGAGACGGCAAAATGCGAGGTGGTATTTTGCGAGCTGGCAACGCGAAGTGGTGAAGTGGCGATGTCACACCCTAACTCCAATCGTATGATAGTCCTAGGGCAAAGGTAGGCTTAAAGCCACCATGAACCCGTAGAACTCATATCATGGTGAGAATCAGACTGTGGTTAGGCTTACAAAGAAATAGGAGTGCCCACAATCGAATAGCACTATCAAATATCATGGTAGAACTACAAAATGAATCGATAGCCATGCTACCTATCATAACAGAGCGCATCAGTAATCCTTGCTACCTTATCGCAAACGCATGCTTGGCCAGGCATACGCCTAGAGCTCATGATCCCCTCTAGGTGGAACATTGGTAAAAACCCTACCAGCTGGGTTCCCAAAGTGCACGATGGACCAATGAATTTACTCTCATTGGGAAGAGCGTTCTATCTATAGGGTCATATGGTTACAATCTCATAATAAAAAAATATTGGTCGCAAGACCATCAACATATACTATAAATTCAATCATGATAGCAAATGGTTTCATATGGACTTGGTCCAAAGAAGAATGACCAAGCCATTTGCATTCATGTACTGTAATCACAAGGGGCAATTCAATAACTGTTTAAGAACATCATAGGGATTTCAAATAATAAGGGCATTTAACAATATCATGTATATAGGAATCTTTATGGGTGATCAATGAGAATGCTCGGTCATGACATTTTAAAGAAACAATGGCAAATGCAATGTTCATACTTACCTCAATACAGATTTATCCTTGAATTCCTTTCAGTAATTTGCTCAACCCCAAGCTCCTCAATTACTTTGATTTTCTCTTCCTAAGAAAATTTCTCCAAATATTCAAAATTAGGGTTTTCTCTAAGTTAATAATATTCCATATAATCTCTAAATATTTAATCATCTTAAAGGTTCTATTCTTAATTTCTAACATCAATTTAATTATCTTTTAAAGAAAAATCTGCGTTTAATTCGGATTTACTGTTCATGTTACTATTCATGACAGTCCATAAATCCTGATTCCTCCATTATTAATTTCAATGTATAACCTTAAAATGTTTGCAATAAATTCCTTACACCCATAATAAATTATTCTAACCGCCAAATTAAATAAATCTAAAGAAAAATAAAATTTGAAGAAATTTACCTTATTTCTCCAAAAACTGCTCCACTGAAATATCTTGCTTAAATCTGACAATTTCTGCCTTAAAATATGCTAATCTAGAGTTCTAATATATTAATTTGAGTATTAATGCCTTAGAAAATAAAATGAGACTAATCTGAGAAAAGATTGAATTTAACGAAGAAAGAAGGAAGGAAAAATTGTGAAAACGCTATTGGGTTGATGGGGTTAAATAGACCACTGCCCCAGAAAATACGCTTGCCAGCTCGCCAATCCGCCTCGCACTTCCCAGCTCGCCAAACTGATCTAGCAATGCCACTTCGCTAATCCAGCTTGCATATGTCACCTCGCATATACTGCCTCGCCAGACTCTCTTCGCGAACTCTTCCTCGCATATGCCACCTCGGCAATGCTTCTTCGCCTCTTCGTCTCTTCACCAACTCACTTCGCCTATCTCCCTCTTCACGAACTACCACTTCGCACATTCCCTCTTCGCATAATGCCTCTTCGCATAATGCCACTTCGCCTTTCCTCTTCGCCAAATCTTCTTCGCCTTTCCTCTTCTCACATGCTACCTCGTATATGCTTCTTCGCTAATTTTCACTTCGGCAATCTCACCTTGCCACTTCACCACTTCGCATTTCCAGCTCACAAAATGTCACTTCGTATTTTGCTGGCTCGCCATACCAAGACTTTGCTCAGTTGAAACCTTTCCTGGACAACTTACTCTTAACCAGCTTGCAAATGAGATACAAATATCCAAACTTACTAATTCTTTTTGCCACTTAAAATAAACATACAGGGGCACAACATATCCAAAATTTAAATCACTAAGACCAACACACAGATCATGGTGACTCTCTAATGGTCACCCAGACTTACTGCCCCAAAATCCAACAGAACAGACCTGAGAAAATCTACTCTCCACTGAGATATACTTATCCAAAAACCCTAAAATTTTACAGCCAATATCACAACACACAAAGGAACATTTTTTATGTTTACACCTTTGGCTAAATTTATCTCAGTAATTCCCATTAATTTCAAACAAACACAGACTTCCTGCAGAATACTCAACCAGACCAGTCCTACTCAAAGGGACATAACTCATCACACACACAGAATTCTGCCAAACCATTTTACAGATTTTAGTTAAGACATAAACTCACAACTTATTAAATTATTTCTCTAATAATATGCAATTAACCATCAAAATTTCCTGCAACTGAAAGTTCAAAAATTCTGGAATTCTCAAATATTCATATTTGAAATTAATTAATTCTCCAAACATACAATTTAATAAAATACTATAAAAATGGCAGATATTATATTCTTCCCCACTTAAATAAATTCGTCCTCGAATTTATAATAATCTGCCTCAAGCCTGAAATAAATGGGGATATTTATCTTGCATGCTTTGCTCACTCTCCCATGTGCATTCTTCCATAGTTTGGTTCCTCCACAAAACCTCAACTATTGGTATCTCCTTATTCCTTAGCCTCTTAACCATTTGATCTACAATTGCAATTGGGACTTCTTCATATGATAGATCCGGTTGGAGATCCACATCTGGCATTTGAAGCACATGAGAAGGATCGGCCACATACTTCCGAAGCATCGATATATGGAACACCGAATGCACCTTATCCATGCTAGGAGGCAAAGCCAACTTATAGGAAACCTCCCCAACCTTACTCAAAACTTCAAAAGGTCCAATAAATCTTAGAGACAGCTTGCCTCTCTTGTCGAACCGTAAAACTCCCTTCATTAGAGAAATCTTTAGAAACACAAGATCTCTAATGGAAAACTGAAGATCCTTTCTCTTTGGGTTAGCATAACTCTTTTGACGACAATAAGTTGTCTTCAATCTCTCTCGAATCAATGGAACCTTCTCAGAAGTATACCTTATCAATTCTGGTCCTTCAATATGCTTTTCCCCAACTTCATCCCAACACAAAGGAGATCTACATTTCCTTCCATACAAAGCTTTATAAGGAGACATTTGAATCGTGGAGTGATAACTGTTGTTGTAGGCAAATTCAATCAATGGCAAGTGAGCATCCCAATTCCCTCCAAAGTCTAGAATGTACATCCTCAGCATGTCTTCTAGAGTTTGAATGGTCCTCTCCGATTGCCCATCTATTTGCGGATGGAAAGCCGTACTAAAATCAAGCTGAGTACCCAGACACTCTTGCAACTTCCGCCAAAACCTTGAGGTAAACTGAGTACCTCTATCTGATATGATTGAAACTGGTACTCCATGAAGTTTAACAATCTCATCCACATAAATCTGGGCATACTGTAATATCTGTCATTTTTGAAGTGTATTTGTTGATTTTATTTATTTGGAGAATTTTAAATTTTAAATGAGAAGTTTGAAAATTTCAGAAACTTTGTTTTGAACTACAGCAGAATTCAGTGTTGGCCATTACTTGCTCTTAAAGACATAATTGGGTAAAATGTAAAATATGAAAGTTGTTAATTTATGTTTTAGCTATAATTCTGTAAAATGGTTTGATAAGATTCTAAGTATGTGATAAGTTGTGTCTATTTGAGCAAGGCTGGTCTGGATGAGAATTCTTGCAAGAATGCAGTATGTGTTTGGAATTTTTGGGAATGACTGAGGTAGAATTTGTTGAAGTTGTAAACATGAAATATGTTTCTGTGTATGTTGAGGTGATGTCTGTAAAATTTCAGAATTTTTGGATAAGTATATCTCAGTGGAGAGTGTTTTGTATCAGGGCTGTTCGGTTGGATTTTGATGCGGGAGTCTGGGTGACTTTTGGAGAGTCACCACTGTCTGTATGTGGATTAGTTTGATATGAAATTCAGATGTGTTGTGCTTTTGTCTGTTGATTATAAGTGGCAAGAAGAATCGATGAGTTTGGATTAGTGTGGCTCTTTTGCGAGCTGGCTTAATGTGGGATGTTCAGGCAAGAGTTTAACTTAAAAGTATTTGGTGATGGAGAGCCAGCATTATGCGGGAAGGCATGTTCGCGGACTGGAAATGCGAGGCGGCATTTGGCGAAGAGCTTTGGCGAGAAGCTTTTGGCGAAGAGAAGTCAACGAGGAAGCATTGTG
>CANXYC011108667.1:0-11084 GCA_948193065.1 Aleurites moluccanus | reverse complement strand
AATATTCCACACCAAACATACACAAATTTCCAATTATGCTTCAAATCACTTATACCATTCAATCTTTCCACATTTAACCTTATACATTTCAATCATTTAAGCCATTATACTATATTCAAGTCTTAGTTCCTCATTTGCATTTACCTAACACCTTAAAGTAGTAAAGTCCATATGTTATCACTTTAATGAAAATCATTCCATTCTTCCATTTTTCAACGCCATTCTATTATACAACATTAATATACACCAAATGCAATACATTCATTCATTTAAACCTATCAAACATCAAAGTACTAAGGCATTATTCATGCTTTAATATTTTGGCCAAAACACAATTTATTGCAAATGTGTTTCTTTCCATCAATTAACCATCCATTTATGTTAAACACATCAAATATACATCAATTATACCTTTAAAACCATTTAAACATCAAAATCAAACTTCATCAATCAAGCACCTCAATTTGACCATTCTTAAATCCTTAACGAAATGAGTTTGTTTCCATTATTCAACCACAAATTCATATCATACATATCATTTAAACATCATTTAAACCAAAGGAATCATCGAAACATCAATTTGATTCCAAGTTCTTCCTATTAGGGTTTCAATCCATCTTTTTGCATTTCAACAATTCAAAATGTGTTTTGATCACTAATAAACATCAAGGAACATCTTATAAACATAATTGAATCAAAAAAATCTCAAAACCATTAACTTACCAAAAGTTCTTCAAAAACTTCAATGGATTAATTCTTAGCTTTAATGAGTTTTTCCTTAAAATCTAAGGTTATATGTGTGTTTAGGCTAATGGAATTGATATGTTTTCATCCAAAAATGGAAGAAAATCATAAGCTTTGGTGTTGTCTCAAAGTAGTTGAAACCTATATGAAGAAGAAAGAGAAAATTCTGAACATACAATGGTGATGGATGAAGACAATAGCGAAGTGGGGGAAAATTCCACCAAAAAATCAAAGGTTTGATTCCATACATCAATCTTATGATAAAATTGGTGTAACCTAGCCATCCAACCATCCATCTTTCATACTTTTATACTATTGGTTAATCAAAGTCAACAAAGATGGCTTACATGTATATTTGATACACCAAATCCAAAACCAAAGCTAGTAATCCTATAAATTGAGCTTATGATAGCAATTGTGTAACTTATTCATCTAATCATCCATTTCTTCATTATTTGATCCAATGGTTAGATTCAATCAAGCCTAAAATAATGCAATAAGGTTGCATACATCATATAATTCCATATCTCAAACGAAAAGACCATATTGCCCTTAGTTCAAATGAAGCACCTCAAGCACCTCAATTGAGCAGCTTACCGGGCACTATTTTCAATCGGGTTTATTTTTCCATCAAAACTTCAAATAAATGAAATAACATCATTTTCAAGTCCTAATTTTCTTTTTCTAACTTCAAATATCATGTCTATTTCTATAAAAGTCGAAGGGGTGTGAAATGACCATTTTACCCCCAGTTCACAAAATTTTATGTTTTTCCCGATTTCTTCCTAACAGCCTTTGATGCACTTTTACATGTGTAAAACTGTCTAAAACATGCATAAACATGCAATTTAAACATAAACATGCATAGTACATATCATATAAACAAATAAGAGACCCCTTAGGTTTGCCTCATAAAGCTTAAGTTCTAAGCCTTTAAATTCGGGTGTTACAGCTTGGCTGGTTAAAATTTTATTTTTTCTGCTTGTCACTATGATCGGCTGATTAACATTCTACTTTTTGCTTGCCACTCTGCTCAGCTGATTACCATTTCTACTTTTTCTGCTTCCCACTCTGCTCAGCTGATTAACGCTCTACTTTTTCTGTTTGCCACTCTACTCGGTTGATTAACACTATACTTTTTTTGCTTTCCACTCTGCTCGATGTTGCTCGATGATTAACACTCTACTTTATGCTTGCCATTTTGCTTGGCTGATTAACATTTTACTTTTTCTATTACAGTATATAGATCTTAAAAATCTGGGTGGTATCCAGAATCTATCATTCGTTCGTACAACTATGGTAGCATATATGAGTTTGAGGGAGGCACTAGAGCTAACTGGGTTCCATTTCTTTTTAGATTGTGATATGGGTAGTGAGAGCCATATTGATTTGATAAAGGCTCTTGCTGAGAGATGATGGTATGCCACTAACACTTTTTATATCCCTTGTGGTGAACTCACAATGACACCACAAGATTTGAGTATGTCAACAAATATCCACTTTAGTACCAGGCCTTTGGACCTTTGTGATGACTGGAGAATTGAGTACACTGCAGAGACATTGTTTGGACTCTTGAGTGACATTCCTCTGAACACTCGCATGACTATTCCTTGATCCTGTCTTTTGGACTATTTGAAAATGCATAGAAACTTGGCAGCCATTGATAGGAATGTTAGCACAATGGCACGCCTTTCTTTGCTGCTTATTATTGGTTGTACTTTTGGCCACACATGATGTGACACTATGGACTTGAATCTTTTGAAGAGCTTCAAAGATTTATCTGTTGTGGTGGATTATGATTAGGGTGGTACGGTCCTGAGCACCATATAACAGGAGATGATCGATCTTTCTCATAGTTCTTACCATTCATACAGGGGAACCTATTTTTCATTTGAGAGGTAAGCCTTTCTTTCTGTTGTCTTTATTATTTTGTTTCTTATGCTCATTCTAATTGCCAATTATTGTTTGCTTGCATATCATTTGATGGTTGTACCTATTTAGGCTTGGGCATATGAATATTTTTCCTTAATTACTCCCAATTTGAAGTCATCCGGGATTGATCTGTTTCCCATGGACTATCGATGGAGTCGAAAGAACTGGGTTAAAACTGGGAAGTGCAACTTTGCAGACATTGCGGTCCTTCTTTGTTGCTCTGATGTTTACTCGGGTATTTGGTTTGTCCCTTTGATCATTTTGATGGTTTCTTCCTTATTTTTAACTCATTATTGATCTGCAGGTCACATTTCAGTCTTATAGGGAGAGATTGATGATGATGTTGTCAAATCTATTTCTGTGTTAAGACTTGTCTGAGCATCGGGTGCTCTTGTGATCTCTATATTACTAGTTGTATTATCTGAGGGAAAGAGTGACTGACCAAACTATTGGTAGGAGGGTGTTCTGGTTCATCCTATAATGGACATGCAGTGGAGTTAAAAAATTTGTGACTTTGAGGACTCATATGGAGGATTGCCTTGGGAATGGTTTCACCTTTTTGAGGGCTCTTATATTGACTTTTGCTAGACTCATATGGAGGATTTCCTTGGGAATGGTTTCGTCTTTTAGGCCTCCTACCAAATACTCTTCCAAGTTTTCATCTAAGCCAAGCTTTGTTGCTTCTTCTGAATTTCCTATACTAGGTATTAATATTGTGCCACCCACTGGCTTTGAACCCAATGTGAAGGATGGACAATCTTCAGTTGATTCCCTTTGGAAATCTCATTACTAGCTGACTGAAGAGGTCTCATGTACTAGTTGAGATGGTGTGCTCCATGTCCATCAGTTCTAAGACCAGACTCATCCTTTGTCGTTATTGTTTTCTTTGCATCAAGTGGTAATTCATCATCACTTTTTGTATCTATGGTGATAAATTTTTTGATAGCTATTTTCTGACATATGTCTGCTTTTTCTTTTCTTTATTGTAGCCTTATAAGGAGTGGATTCATCACACCTATGGGATGGATCAGAGGATGGAGCTTAACTAAAGCAATCTGCTGACTCGTGTGAAATTTTTAGATGATAGCTCTCAGACGGAGGATTCCCGACAACATCATCGTCGTGGCCACTAGCCCTGACTATCTTTCTCTTGATTTTTTACTTGTTTTCTATTTCCATTTTCTATGTATTGGATAAACTTATGTGACATTAATGATGTATGATATGTAATGGATGTATGTTTCATGTATTGGTTTTCATTTGGATAAGCTTCAAATGTATGCTCTGAGTGTATGCATGATTTATGCAATGTACCGTTCTAAATTAATTTGAATGACGCAAATGTTCATGTATGCATAGAAATATCTAAAAATATCTCAAAATTTTGAAAAGACGGGTCAAGATGTGAAAAACTAATAGGAAACAGTAACCTGAGGGGCTGTCAACGGGTATAAAGGAGTGTGTCGCCCTTATGCCTAGTATCTGCCACTAGACAAGCTGGCAGATCCATTAAAGGGCCTACACAGATTCGCCAGGCCTGTTTGGCAGCTGACACCAGACACTCTGATGGGTATGATAGATCTAGTTTTTTCTATTCTTTTTCTCGATTCTTGTGCTATAAATACCCCGTAGGAATTTGATGTGACTTTTATTCACTGCAAATCTCTGAACTTTGTCTGATTTTTTGTGGGTTTTTGTTTGTATGGAACCCTTTTGCAGTCACAGTCTATTTTTGTGGGTCAAAGGATTGAACAAGGTTGAAAAGATACATTGAGGGCGCTATGGTGTCAATTTTGTTCTGACACTAAAATGTGTAAGGGTGGATTGGGACCCAGCTGTCCACATGTTCCACTTTGGAATAGGTATTAAGGAGTTATGCCCCACTTTTGAAAATTTCACTGTGATATTTAGTAGTAGGGTGGATGCTACCTTAGCTAGGCCAGAGCATATGGTAGGTTATTTTTAGTCTTTTCAGGGTTTTTTACGGTCAAGACTTTGCTAACTCTATGATGGAGGATGGTTAGATTAATTTAGCTATGGTTATTGAGGAGTTTATGGATTCAGATGATCTTAAAGATGTGGTTAGGCAGGAGCTAAAGATGGATGCATTGGTATCGAGTTATCTATTTCCCAATTCTTTAGGATGGGGTAGTATTGAGATGATGGAGTTGGTGGCTCAGATGGGGCAAGTTCTTCTGTTGCTGATCTAGTTCTAGCTGAGACATTGCATTGTTTAGATAGCAGGTGCATGATGGATAGGCCATGGTCTGTTAGCCCAGTGATTCTTTAAGTGAGGAAATGACTTTTTTTTTTGTTGGGTTTGGTTTTGACTGGTTCGGGTAGTCTGATTAGGTTAGTTGGTCTATTTAGATGGATGTGGTTGAACTGATTGGGTAATTGGATTAGCTGGTCTATTTAGCTGGGTTCGTTGGGATTGGTCTGTTTAGTATGAGTTTGATTAATCTATTTAGTCTGGGTGTACTCTTTTCTAGGTTTGGCTCAAAGATCACCTCCAAGTGGTTAGTACTCCATCCAGAATGTCATATTCACCAACCAATTATCGAATGCGAAAGGTTCAAGTCTACTTTGACACTGGGCATAAATGGATTAGTTGGCTATTGGGGTTAGGTCAAGAGAACATCTTGTGGTTTTGCTCTTGGTATGGTGTCTGCTCATTCATGACTATGAGTTATGGGTATAAAATGGTGTATTTGCTGGGTTTTTATATGACCACCTTTTATCTAAGGAATAGGATTTTAAGGTAGATCGGTGTGTCTCAGGGGATCCCGCCAGATGGGCATGTTTTCCAAGTTTTCCTTATTGTTGGTACTATGGCACGAGTTATTATGAGTGGATGGTGAAGAAGGATGTGTTTGATGAGCCCATCTGGATTGACTGATAGATTGGATGGTTATGATGTTTGCCTTAAGGAGAGGGTTTGGCTCATAGAGAAGCTGCGTAGAGTGACTTTGCTTCGATAGATAGAGGAAGGCTCGATGTATGATTATGATCTAGATCTGAAGCTCATACAGGAGTGGAGATTTTTACTCGAGGAAAATGAGAACTATCCATTAGCCTCCAATTAACATAATCTAATCTCAATTAACATAAAATAACTCAAAATCACATAGCTAGTTCATAAAACTTAGGTTAGGGTTTGAAAAATTGGGGAAAATGCCTAATGCATCAATTGATGCAATCTAACACAAAACCCATTATATTTGACATCTATAACATCTAAATCAAATATAAAATCAAACGAATCAAAATTTTACCTAAATGGATGTGTGAGTCGAAATCTACAATGAGTTGGTTCTTGATTTTCTTTGATTTTCCAAGCAAAATTTCAATGGAGAAGGAAGAATCAATGTTGGTTTGCAAGTTTTCTTTGATTTTTCTTAAGAAATTTGATGGAAGAAGATAGAATTTTCGGACTAATGGAGAAGAAGAAGAAGAAAATGCAGAAATTTGTTTAAGTGTGGCTTATATACTAAGTCAAAATTGGCAAATTCCATTTTGTTCCTTAAACTTTTCTTAAATTGTACTTTTGCCACATTTCTTTCTGTAATTTATTATGACAATTCTGTTGGGATTTGAATTTCAAATTGGGGATTTAAATAGCTTATTTTTATTTATAATTTATTATAAAAATAGTTTTAGAGTCATTTTGAAACTCAAACAGTCCAATTTCCACTATATCCCCAAAGTTTCATTTATTTACGGTTTTGCCATTGCTTACTTTTTCAATGTTCCTAAAAAATTTTTGCCTCTTTATTTTTACCAAAATTACACATATATTTATGTGATTCTTGACCCCCTGGTCTGAATTAGAAATTCATCTGTCGATCGGACTGCTATTTTCTTAGCAGCGTTATTGACACCGACGTTTTCCGAAAAGTATCTCATTTGCATTCTAACTGTGTCTCTAAAATAATTTTTAGTTATTTAGATGATCCCAAACCAAAAAATGAGAATAATATAGTTTAATTTAGGTAGGCTTTTCTATGGTATTACAGAAACTAAATTGGAGTCATTTTTGGGTTTTTCCTTATATTTTCCCAATAAAAATAAAATTAAGATGGCGACTTCCCAAAACTCATTTTCAAAAAAGACTTGAACCTGAAATAGATTTTAAAACAAAAATGAAACAACTTTTTTAGTGAATTAAGAAATAGAATCTTCAACCGGCCAGACATTTCGATGACGTGAGACCAAAATCCCATTATTTCTCCGTCCATCCCCACTTAGTGGAGTAAAGGGGTGACTGTTGGACCTCCACAGTGCTGTCCTTGGGTGTGGCCTCACATATACATATAGACAAGACAATATTTAAGAAATTGTAAAGGCGTTATATGATTTTTTTTTTTACGAGTCACAATGACTTGTATATTTTGCCACCAGAATGAGGATTGGTGAATGACACATGAAATGTGAATGAAATATCCTAGTTGCCTTGCTTTTCTTTTGTCTCTTTCTATTTTTATATTCTCTTTTTATTATTGCTCTAACTTTTAACCAAGTCGCTCTTGCTAGTTTTCAACTTGACGAGTTGCTCTAAGTTTTGCTTAAGCCGCCCTTTTGGATTTTCTACTTAGCAAGCTAACAAAGAATTAACAACCATGCAATGATTTTAGCACAAAGTGATAATTTTATTATGCTTTGGACCGTAACCAAGGAGGGCTGCCTACATATCTTGATTTTCTCTTTTCATTCATTGAACACATATTTTTTTTTTTTTTAGAATCAGGTCCATGTAATTCTTGTTTGTATAATGCATTTTGATTACATCAGGTTAACATGAAAACTACACAAAGTATCTCTTCAATTGGTCAAGGTTGCAAGGACTTGATAATTCATTGTCATCTAGATCCATCAATATGGCTCCTCTGCTAGTTAAAATCTTCTTATGCATATACGGGCCGAGCCAGTTAGGTTTGAATTTGCCTCTTGGATCATGAATAGGAGCTCTGATTTCCTTCAACACCAAGTTGCCTTCTTTTAAACCCCCCTGTCAAAGACTCATTTGATGAAATGTCGAGCTAATCTCTACTGGTACCCATGAATCTGATGCATAGCATCTATTCTTTTCTCATCAATGGCATTCAATTGATCATGATAGTTCCTGGCCTATTCAGCTTTGTCAAGTTGACTTTCTCGGATTACTCTTACAGATCTGATTTGCATTTCTATGGGCAAGATTGCTTCCATTCTACATATTAATGCATAAGGAGTTTAAGACTAGTTGACTAAGGTGTGTAGGGTCTGCTTCTACTCTATGAAAATCTGCTAAAAAAGGGTGGCTCGCTGGCTATCTTATGAACCTTAAAAATGATCTGTTGATTATGGAAGGAGGATATCCCTATTGTCCACTAAGTCTTGTATTTGGTGTCTTAAAGTCTTACGTATGTCTATTTTGTGACCGATCTATTAATGATACCCATAATATTCATTCCTATTCAATTTTTTGGCAAAGGATGTGGAGGTGCTTGAGGCTCCAAAGGTTTTATCAAATTTGACTCCAAAGCCTTCTCATAAACTGCACTCAAAGGCATACCCATATTGTTGAACTTCCTCCTTTCGAGTTTCAAAGGTTTTCGGTGTCACATCCTAATTTTGAAACATGTGGTCCAGTGATATCGATAATTTGGTGACTGTTTGATTTCTTTTCATTCAGTCCATCTCATTATATGCCTTTCCATATGTAACCGAATATATGTTTGCTATTTCTTGACCTTGACTGTATTTTGATAATCGTATTGTTATTTGTATATCATTTGGTTTATTCCTTGGCCTATTTGAACCTATTTAATTATTGCGATGCATGTAAATTCACTGAGTATCTTTCATACTCATCCTTTTATTTGTTTACCCCTTTCAGGAGAGGAGTAGGTAGCAGGATCCAACCTTTTGTTCTCTGTGGATTTCCTGCTTCAGATTTCTAATGTATATTTCTATTTTGGATTATTGTACTATATTATTTTGGTGTTCATGATCTAACTGCTTTATGGGTATGTATTGGGTAGCTAGGAGATGAACATTGTCTATATTCATATATGATGCATGATATATATATATAATTGTGACAGCCAATCGCATTATGATGACAGGATAATTGACAGGTTATCAAAATGATTAACAGAATAATATAATGGATGGTAACTATAATAAATGAATAATATATTGAGGTTGATAGATTGTGTAATGATACTGGGTTCTACAGGTGCCGGTCGCCATTGGCATTTTTCGTGACCTAGGACCGTTGCAGTTTGGGAAACCGGGTCGTGACAGTGGTGGTATCAGAGCACTAGGTTTACAGAATGTGAATCTAGGTAACAGATGAATAGTGACAGGAATTACAAAGGAATAGTGATTAGTTACAGAATGGGGTAGAATTAAGTATACCATGGAGCATAGGATTTCCTTTGTCGTTTATTGCTGTCATCATCTGTTATATGTCTATATTCTGAATTTTTACTATATTCTGAGACTGTTTTCGTATTTTCCTGACAGATTGTAGACATGTCAGACTGACAAATTGCAGACATGCCAAATAGTAGAGACAGAGATACTCGGGAGGCTGAGGTTGCCTCCAATGAGTCCCTGGTAAAGGAGGTATCAGTATCTGAGGGTTCGTCCCAGTCCAGGCGAACTTCAGAGGACACAGAGAGGGAAGATGACCTATGGAGGGTAGAGATGATGAGAGATATGATGTAGTTAGCTGATTTGAGGAGGAAGAGACAACAAGAACAACCAGCGCCTACTCCTGCAGTGGTACCTCCACTATTAATACCAGAGGTTATGGCACCAGCTCCTGTGTAGCCAGTGGGGGCTCAGAGGGAGCCAACTACACAGGGTGATAGGAGGGAGATTCCTGAGGGTGGAGTTTCTATGTTTAGCTTCCTGAAGCTAAACCTACCAGAGTTCCAAGGGAATCGAGGCACAGATCCGGTAGACTTTCTGGAGGAGGTTGAGAAGGTAGTTAGTAGACTACCTTGTTCAGAGCTCAGATCAGTTGAGTTGGTAGGGTTATTACTAAAAGGGAAAGCCTGGACATGGTTTTCTAGACATATAGAGACCCGATTATACGGAAGCACCCACCTACCTGGGAAGAGTTCCGCCAGGGTTTGATACATGAGTTCATTACTGAGGGTGTTAGGACCCGTCATTTGGTGAGATTTGAGCAGATTGAGCAAGAGGATCTCTCAGTTGAGGATTATGCTGAGGAGTTCATTAGACTGAGTAGATATATTGCTCATTTGGTTTCCACAGAGGTTGATATGATTAGTAGATTTCGAAGGGGTTTACGTGATGCACCTCATTATGCCTTGTTAACTATAGATTTCCCTTCTTTGACTATAGTAATTGATAAGGCTACACAGATAGAGGAAAAGTATATGACTAAGGAAGCCAAGAGGGAACATAAGAGGAAGAGTGCTCCAGGATCACAGACTAAGAAGGGGAAGAGCAGCTCCTATCCTAGTCAGGTAGAGCCGATACCCCGATTTGAGCAGGGATTATTTGGGGGTAGTCAGAGGAGGAGATTGTGGAGTAAGGGACCACCAGTGGTAAGGTCTACACCTACTTACTCATAGAGCTCATCTAGACAAGTAGTACAAGTATCTGGTATTCCAGTTTGTGGATATTGTGGATGGAGGCATGGAGAGAAGTGTCGGTTTCAGTCAGGGGCATGTTTGAAGTGTGGCCAATATGGTCACTTTGTTAATAAGTGTCCTTTATGGGTTGATCAGCAGCCATTAGTCATAGTTTCTCAACCAGTAGAACAGACCAGTCAGAAAATGGGTAGAGAGACTACAGCTAGAGGCAGAGGCAGGGGAAAACAAGCTTCCAGTGATAGTCAGATTTCAACTGGTAGGGGCCAAAGTAGAGTTTCTGTTGTTAACACTCAGGAGACATAGAGACTTGATAATGTTGAGATAGGTGACTTAAATAGGGAATGATGTAATAGATGTATTGATTGACTTTGGTACCATACACTTTTTGTTCACATCAGTAAATAGAGAGAGTTGAATTATCGAATGTATCTTAGAGACAATTGTACTTATGGGAAAAATGTATAAGTAAATTATGGTTATCTAAGAAATGATATTGGAATGTATGGTAATATTTTACTTGTTAATTTAATAGAGTTATCTGTGTTGCAAATAACGTAATATTTGGTATTGAATGGTGAACTATTTATCGAGTAGCTATTAATTATTATGAAAAGAAAGTCAAATTCTGATTTCCAGAATTTATATTCCAAAATGATAGGTATGGAATTAGAATCAACTTCATTTCTATGATTTCAACTAAAAGATAATAAAGAAAGAATTGTATAATGTATTTGATACATGTATTGAATGTGTAAAAGATTTCAATAAGGATTGATTAGATACTTAAGATCTGAG